>OX632366.1:9826437-10058686 GCA_951751655.1 Ophion costatus | reverse complement strand
CGAACAGCTGCCGTTACTGACAAATGAAAAAGAAACAAAAAACAGAGAGCAAGAACTACAAACAGTAGGGCATATGTTGAATAATAGTAATAACAATAATAATAATATTAATAATAATAATATACGAATCAGCCGTTTTGTAGCGTGCGATCGAACGGCTATACTTTGTGATATTAACGTATGTAATTTGTTACGTTTATTCTTAACCCTTTCTTTCTTCGCTAATTTTTTCAATTTTCCTCAATTTTCCTCCTCGCTTAAGCCGCAACGACGAATAACGTTATTTTTTTCCAGAGATTAACGAATTAATTTTGCGCATGATCGAATCTACGATTGCGAGACGAGACGTTTACGATTAGGTTTTTTTTTTATTGCGTGATCAAGGTGACGAGATTGATGAGGAATTTTCGGTGTGTTGTGAAAAATTCGACGAATTGTGATAATTATTTTCGTCTCCATTCGTATTTCCGCGGTTTTACATTGTAGTTGAAGCATAATGGATACACTGAAAAGATTGAAATAAAAGAGCAGAGAATTGGAATGACGATGAAAAACATCGTTTACATATTTTTCTATCTTATTTTCGTTTTTTTTTCATTGTAAACTTCAATTCGAACGCGCATTTTTGTAACTGAGGAGAGCCAAGAAACGAATAAAATATAACGATTTGACGGAACAGAAATGCCTATACACGTGTGACGGACTTGTCAATTTTTTCGCCAAATCTTCGATTTAAGCGGTGGATCCCTTTAGGCAGCCAAACAACCAAATTTTAAGGATTTTTTTGCGTCGAAAGTATTTATTCTTTGTAATTTAAAATGTACATATCTTAAAATCTTCAATTTTTTTATATTACAAAATGGCGGTAGTTGGCAGAGTTCTTCCGTGACGTACAACCTACCGTCTGGTGCATTCATCTGGCCAGAACCAAGAAGTTTTACATTTCTAAGACCCAAACGCTCTATATAAACCTAAAATAATTCAAAGAAAAGCGAAAATTGGAAGAATGGTACGTGTTTACACAATTTTTTTCTTTTTCATAACATTTTTACGATAATATTTGTTAACTAACGAAGTAGTTTTTTAATATAAATTTTCAAGAAACTTTGGGTTCACATATACGGGAATTGTGTTATCTGAAAGTGTGCAAAGTTTCATAATGATCGATCCGATAGCTTTTGAGTTATCTTGTTCGAGTTTCAAGAAAAAGTAGTATTCAGGGAAACGCGTTTAAGGGGGGGAGAATCTTTAGGCGAGGAACAAATTTTCTGATTTTCATGATTTTTTTTAAAACGAACGATTTCTACACCACTTTTGAGACTTAGGGTATGTTTTATTATTACCATCGAACCCCCCAATAAGAAAGCTTTCCCTTTTTCTGAATAGGAACGCCCAGCCTAGAAGAGCTTAGAAGAGTAAAATGAGATAAATATTGTAATGCACATTTTCGTTTGAAACCATTCTCCTTATACTATGAAGAAATGTTGCTATACAATACGAAATCAACACTTTTTGTTAATCGAACGCATGCATTTTTCGAAACAATTAAAAAAATTTGATTTCCATTTATAACAAGTAATGTCTGTATATTTGAAGTTTGTCGTAAAAATTAGCCAAACATTCAGATAAAGGATTACCATTATTTTCGTTTTGTTGAGTCATTTTGATCCATGGAGCATTCAACTAGAGGTGGAATATTTTCAAGGGAGCCGAATTCCTTCATTGAATATGAAGTCTTAGAGAAATGGAGTTTTTCAATTTCTTCTTTCTCGGTACAATTAGTACTACTTTGCGGTACAGACTTCGTTTGTGTTTACAACAAATTATTTTTCATAAACAACAGTCCATTTTTCGTTTCTTCTGTGACATATCACTGGTGATCATCCACTATTATTCAATTACTAATATGTATGACTAATATTGAAAAAAAACTATTTATTAAATGGAACAAATGCGGCAGAGAACGTCTTGCGCATGGGCTACAAGTTGAAACTCGTCCGAGCGGCCGTTCTTATTCAGAACCTTCCATGCCGAAAAGAAAGAGAGAGACAGAAAGAGTCAGCAAGTGCGGAGCGCGCGCCTGGTGGGGCTACTCTGAAGCTCTTTCCCTTGAGGGCTATTGAGTTTTTCTCGAGGGGTCGGACTGTACTTTCGGCCGTTACGTGGTATTTTTTTTATTAATCTCTAAAAATATCGGATCTATGGCACGGGCTTCTAAACTGTAATTTTGTGAACTGGCGTGACGTATGGCTAAAAAACTGATCGACCAATTTTGATGAAATTTGGTAGAAATCTTTGTAAGCTTATTGTCTAAAACATGATTCTAAATGGTTTTGAAAAAAAAAAAAATATAAACAAAATTGTAAGACGTAGCTATTTTTGCGGAAAATTCAAGGTTTTTGTCTCAAAGCGTACCATTTCGTCGATTTTCAACATTTCTCACTTTTTCTTGGTTCATATTTTGCGTACGAGTGCTAATGGAAGAAAAATCTTCGTTTTTTATTCAGATTGATCCCGCCGACACTACGTGTCCCGCCATCTGATAACATCCGCCGCAACTCGTTTAGAGTACTGTGCCATATCTCCGCCATTCTTAAAAACTGATCATAAACAATACCATGTAGCAGCGATAAAAAGTTATAAACCATCCCTTAAGTTTAAAAAATAGTGGAGAAATGTTTCCTTTAAAAAAAATCACGAGTGTCAGCATTTTTTCCTCGCTTAAAGGTATTTCCCCGCTTAAAGTTTCAAGACTCCCAAACTTTCTGACTTAACAAAGATAAATAATATATAGATAATAAAGTAGTGTCTCACCTTCCTCACGAAGACCATTTTCGGCCATAAGCCGTTCGTTAAGTTTTAAAGGGATCTCCCTCCCGTAATTTTGAATCTAGGGAAGATCGATTTTCGGTAAGAATGGCGCGGACTTTATCTGAACGAAATTAAAATGATAAATTTATAGTCTGAAAGAAATAATTTTTCCTCGTTCGACATGAATTTGTTGACTCTATTGCGAATAAATATAAATTCATTTATATTATCGATTTTTCAAATAGGTGTAAACGATACTAATAACAATCGACGTTGGTGAACGAGCGACTTTGGCGACCTTGCGAACGGGACGCCACTTTTTCCGAGTTCGCCGATGGTGAACGCAACCCGAAACTCGGTCCAAATTTAGCCTTGTATCGACGCAGATTTTCCACACGTTCCGTGCCCCCCCCCCCCCTCTGCGTGCAAAGGCGATCGGCCAGTGTGTTGGGAAAGACCGGCTGTAGGCGACACTTCGCGCAGCGTTCTCTCGGGAACCGAAAATAGCGAAGTGGCGGGGTCAAAACGAAAGCGATGAGATCATAAAAGCTCACTAGGCCGTAAAGCCGCTCCACACATGGCCCAACGCAGTGCAATAAATGAAAAAGACTCTGCATTTAGACAAGTGTAAAGATACTTAGACTGTTAGACACACTAATTAGACAATCAGAGTCGTCACTTCCACTCTAACGTTCGAAGTTCCCGTCTATACTGAGTTAGCAAGCTCATTAGACCAAAGAGTAAGCTCTGAATTCCCTCACCTCTCGTGTCTAAATTTAGTGCACTGAATTTACCCATGTGTAAAGCTTGTACGAAGGAACATTATAAAATAAAACTAAGAGGATAATTGATGAGCATGGTCTTACATATAGGTCTTGAAACGACGCGAAGGTCGTATTTGATAGGCGCCGAGTGGGCCGCTTAGTGTCCAAGCTTTTTTTCTTATCGTTGCCGCCGTGTGTCGTTATGATCGGGGGTTGTCACGACACTAACCTAAACCGACCATAAAATGTTTCGTCATATAGAAACATGTACGTGCGTATAATAGTTGAAAATCGTTACGCACATACACCCGGTATTAAAAAAAAGTTGGATATGCCTAAATAACTGTTATTGACCATTTAATTCAGTGACAATCCAGAACATGCCGGTTTCGAGTGCGCAGCGTAACAATTCAGCTACCATCGCAGTGCAAAGAGCATAATATCAATCATTTTTATCATAATCGCTTGAGTTTTGCGCGCGGTTAATAAAGATTTGGATATATTTCCAAGCTTGTATGTATTAATTTGTTCATTTTGGAATGTAAACACACGCTTTTTCGTTTAATTTCCATGTAATGGATATTTCTTACAACAACGAAACAAGAACCCGTGTACCGAGACATTGCAGTCAAAAGAGCATGCGCTGTGTGCGACATAGAGATATGATATTGCGGTCTTCTTCGCACACGACATCCCTTTCCTACGTGCACCATGCGGCCGAAAATTGAAGCAAAAACTGGACGCTAAGTGAACCTTTCCCCACTACCGTCGTTTCAAGACCTGTATGTACGACCGTGCTGATGGGGAACAATTGATACCGGATCGATACCCAGGTCATCAATTAAATAAGAGTTGAACGACCTGCAGGTTTGGGGCTCAATTCTCACAAGTTTCGTACGCGTCACGGCCAGTGGAGTATCACACAGCGCTTTATTGACATCGAGAGTTACATAAAAGTATTAGTTTTATTTATTTTTTCTTTTTTTAATGCCTTCTCCGCGAAAAAGCGATCGAGTGCGGTAGAAAAGAAAATGCCCTTTAATTATCGTCCCCTACTCTCTCTCTCTCTCTCTCTCTCTCTCTCTCTCTCTCTCTCTCTCTCTCTCTCTCTCTCTCTCTCTCTCTCTCTCGCTGTCTCTCTCTCTTTTGGTATCTTGTTTTAATTACAAGAGCACGTGCGTGCACTCGCATCGCGTGTACTCTGAAAGTTAGCGGTGCTAGTTTATTGTGGCGAATTTTCTTTGTACGCGTGAAATTGTCTGGGGTTCCGACGATTCTGTACTTGGTCCGATCATCGGCCATGACGTTTCTACCGAGTAGTCCAGTCATTACGTACATTCAAAAAAGAAAATGAATTTGCGCTTCTAATTTTTTAATATGTTGTAGGGGATACCTAGAAAAGCTTAACTTGAGATTGTCGACCAAGCTTTCCTAGGAGCTTTCGCCGCCATGTTGAAAAAAGGGGTAAAATTTGTTTCTCGGCAATAACTCGGCTATCCGATGAGATTTCGAAAATTTTTGTAGGACACTTTTTGTAGCTTTCTTTGTGCTCTACAATAACGCCTGAATCATTTTTAGCGTTTCATGCATCGTTATCGAGATATCGATCGATAAAGTCAAAAATTTAGGACATAATTTTTGTTTTTTGCTTTTTTTTTCTTTGGGTCTTAATAAATATGAAAAATTGTGGAATTCAAACTTGTAGAGCATATTCAGACCTACAATTTCCTTCTTGGATTTTTTTATGTTGGACAAAAATTACGATCTCCAGCGCGCCGCAAAGTCGGTGAATCCACACTCAGCGTCGAGCGAGCTGCTCGCTCGGTTGTGTCTGGATGTCGAATCGAATGGGAAATTGTTCAGGAAATTGATGGGATAAAAAATAAGTACATAGAGCAACAAATTAAGGATCACACAATAGTAATTTATTAAACAAATAATTTGTTTGTGCAGTAAAAAATATTATTTTTTTACAATACAAAATAAACAAAACAAAATAAACGGAAAGAAAAATATTTTTTTCTGCACTCGAGACACGAACGATGGACTTTTTTCATGTCTTTTTTCGCTTGGATGGTCCAGGCTGAAGATCTTCGTCCTCCGTAAACTCTTCGAGTTGTTGTGTCTGTTGAAACGTTGGAAATGATGCTGATTCGATGAGAGCATCGTCATCATCATCGTTACAGACATCGTCGTCGTCGTCGTCAAGCAAAATGTCGACTCTGGCGACGTTACTGCATGTTTGCCCACTGCAGTGCATGCAAATAACGGAGCAACTGATTCCCGCTTTTCTGCACCCACAGGCGGCCTCACAATTTCCTTTACACTTACAGGAAATGAGCTTTAATAGTTCAGGCGGAGCGGGTTCGGCGGTGCTGGTGATTGGTTCGAGCCCTCGATTGGTCTGTCGCCAACCCCATCCTTGTGGATCCTTGAAAAGTCCGAGCCAGGTTTGAACTTGGAGATACGTCCGGAAAATGTGTTGACGCACAGCGCTTTTGGTTGGCGGGAGTAGTGAGAGGTGATTCACTTTATTCGCTGTCATTGATTTTGCGAAGCGATGGAATCGCAAAATATTTATGGACTTCTCGTGCTTATCACCACCATATAGGGCGATAAGGAATTGCTCTCCCGCGCAAGTGAGAACCTCCGGATCGACCTTTTCTTGTTTGAATAATTCCACCGATGACCGTAGCTCTGGATTTTTCTCGAGAGTGTTAATGAACTTCGACTTGCCGATGTTATAGAAAGATGATGTCGTGTCGCAACCGCTAAAAGCGTGAATGAAAAGAATGTGCTCCAGAACTGACTTGTGTTTGAAACTGTGCGGCGAGTACAACTTTTCCGGCGTATTTCCTTTTGCTGGTTTGCGGAAAAATATATTATTTTTATCCGGAGCAAGCCCGGCGAGTAAAACCAGAAGATCGATATCTTCGCCGACGATTTCCACGGAGTCATGACTCGACGCTTCTTTAATTGCCGTGTTCACAATAAGAGTATCCGCGTCCTCAAAAGCCTGCTCCACTTTTATTCCGGTCGTTGTAAAGTAACGGTTATTTGTTTAATAAATTACTATTGTGTGATCCTTAATTTGTTGCTCTATGTACTTATTTTTTATCCCATCAATTTCCTGAACAATTTCCCATTCGATTCGACATCCAGACACAACCGAGCGAGCAGCTCGCTCGACGCTGAGTGTGGATTCACCGACTTTGCGGCGCGCTGGAGATCGTAATTTTTGTCCAACATAAAAAAATCCAAGAAGGAAATTGTAGGTCTGAATATGCTCTACAAGTTTGAATTCCACAATTTTTCATATTTATTAAGACCCAAAGAAAAAAAAAGGAAAAAACAAAAATTGTGTCCTAAATTTTTGACTTTATCGATCGATATCTCGATAACGATGCATGATACGCTAAAAATGATTCAGGCGTTATTGTAGAGCACAAAGAAAGCTACAAAAAGTGTCTTACAAAAATTTTCGAATCTCATCGGATAGCCGAGTTATTGCCGAAAAACAAATTTTAAGCGTTTTCCAAGATGGCGGCGAAAGCTCCTAGGAAAGCTTGGTCGACAATCTCAAGTTAAGCTTTTCTAGGTATCCCCTACAACATATTAAAAAATTAGAAGCGCAAATTCATTTTCTTTTATTTGCCTTTTTTTCGGACGAAATGACTGGACTAGAGGCACTGTGACATATTTTTTCCTCTCTTATTCTCTCTCTCTCTCTCTCTCTCTCTCTCTTCCTCTCTCCACTCCTTCTTTGTTTTGCCGCAGGCCGACGGATGTTTCGAGGAGCGGTGCGCCCGATTGTTACACCGTATACAATAAAGACGATCCAAGAACGGGTCGAGAGCTCAATTACTCCCCTTTGAGAATCTTTTCTTTGGATTTCGAGGGACCGTTTAACCGAGCTTCGTAAATTTCCGCCCACGTTTTTTAAACCTTTTTCTCGTTTTTTAGTCAGGCTTCGCGAACTACTCCACTCGTTTAGCCTGCTTCGGTTGAGCTAAACGCGATAAAATGCAGCAAAAATTACGACCCCTCCCTACTCCTATCGCATGTACATTACCAGCCAAAAGTTTCGATCAGAACGCAGTAAAAAAGTTAACGAATCGTTCGAACAAACAATTGTTGAACAAATAATCGATAAAAAAAAACATTTTGCATCCGCAATGAAATAATTGATTTTCCCAAACCCACGTGGACTGATTAAGATCTTTTATCTGCAAAGAATTGCTTGCAAGGGATGTTGGGTGTACCGATTGTCCGTTGAACGATTGTTTGTTTAAATTTGTCATTGACCTTTTGGCAATCGCTCAAAGGTGGCGAGTTCGAGGTCCGATTGTTTCGGATCTTTCTCGCGGTTTGTACCGGAGCTCTGCTCGATTTAAACTTTCGCTTGACAGCTCGTCGATACGTCCTTGAGTCTCTCCTCGTCGCGTCGGGATTCGCAGTTGAGGGAGCGGAAAAATGCCGCGAATTGATTTAGGACGTGGAAGGCTCGGGACTGGCGTCGATGTAGTCGATCTCCGATGACGAGGTGGCGCTCCTTCGTCGATCCGGTCTCGGGCTTGCGCCTATTCTTGCTTTCACGTTGGCCGAGGAGATACTCAAGCGACTGCCCGGCCTCGCGTGTTGCTTCTGCCTTTGATGCTTCATTCTGCAATCGAGCACTTCGGTCAAATGCCAATCATATTTATCATCGACCGCCGCTTTCTCAATCTTTACTTCTCAGTCGCCAATAATAATTTTAAAAAAAAAACCAAAAAATAATTCCCCGATACTACAATGACAATTGATTGCGATGGCGTGACTTTACCTCAGCCTCTCCTCAGCACTCATCATGGCAGTGTTGAGTTCCTCCTCCCACTGTCTTTCCTTTCTCTCGCGCTCCATTCTCTCCATTTCGCGCTCGCGATTGTAGACTCGGTATTCCGGTATGTAGGCGAGCCTCGTGACATCCGTTGTCGCCAGACCACCACCGTTTCCGGTGTTCCCCGACGTTGGATCCTGCTCAACTTGTGGATGTTGCAGGTCGCTCGCTCGAAGCGATCTGCATATCCGAACAAAAAAAAACACATCACTCATCATCTCAGTAATTAAATTCGAAATTGTTCTTATTTTCTTCTTATAAGTGAAACACTTGAATATTTACGAGAATTATTATTATTGTTACGTTTTTTTATTATCGATGCTTGCATTGCTGATGTTCATATTATTATTTTATAAAAATGTCTTCGTACTTATTTTTTTCGTTTGCATTTGATGTATTTTTCGGTCAGTGTTATTATTTCTATTTCATTTAATTAGATTTTCATTTGTGACTTTTATATTATTTACTACTATTACTAACATTATTATTTTATAACATTTTTACACGCTTTTTGTCATTTCCTTTTTTTTACATTTCTTCGTCATTGTTATTGATATTCTCTATTTCCTAATCTTGGATTGCCATTTGTTGCATCTTCAATCATATTATTATTATTATTATTGTTATTATTATCCATATTTTTTTATAAAAATCGAATGGAATCGGCACCTCTGCTTGGCGAGTCGTTTTTTTTTCTTGTGTAGTGGCTTCGTCTCGATGATCATCTCCTCGAGTTCGAAGGTCGGGTCGCAATTGAGATGATCCTTGGGTGGTGCGAACAACGGCTTTATCTGCTTCTTCAGTACGCGATCGAAGTCGAGGTGGCTCATTAGGGAGAGATCCTTGAGCCCGGCGAGCGTCGATACTCGATCCTCGGGCACTTGGGTCAGAAGTCCGTTCATTAGCTCGCGCATCTCTGCGCTCCAGTGGCCCGGTGTTTCACGCTCGGTCTAACGCCGAAAAATCCGGCAGAATAGATGAGATCTGCGTTGACTTTTTTCTTCGTATTTTCGCTCTTTCGCGAAGATAATTTTTTTTCTCAACATATATTATTATTATTACTATTATGTGTTGATGGAAGAAAATACATTGTAAGATATTCTCGTCGGATGAAAACAATGATGTATGGATACGTGCTGGCGGAAAGAACGAAAACATATATATATGCTTGCCTGTATGATAGCGAGTGCCTCTCTGTGGCTGGTGGCTGCGTGCAACGAATAGGGCCGCGAGCTAGCGAGTGTTTCCCACGCGAGAACACCGAGGCTCCACCAATCGACGGGATATCCGTAACCTTGGATATCGTACTCCTCGCACGAGCACATGTAAATTTCCGGAGCTGGTCAGACCCCAAATATTATACATACATGTCCATATTTGCATCGAACTATCCTGCTAATTAACATACATATGTAAGCTTATAACGTAATTAACGTTGGGAAATTATGAGTATCGTTTGGAGCAATTATTTTTACGATTATTCATCTTACAATGATGTCAACGATATACACAAAAAATAAACTGAAAAATGAGAATTTCAAATACGATGTAGAATTTTTTTTTAATTGCGCCATGAATTTTACTGCCGCGAAAAGAGGATTTTCTTTTCGTAAAAACTTTTGTATTTTTTGCCCATTTCCTTCTTTAAAAGTTTCCAATGATTTTTCTCTAACGAGAGAGAGAGAGAGAGAGAGAGAGAGAGAGCGTGAGAATGGGTGATGATATTATGTATAGTGTAAATTGCCTTTTTCATAATTGCCCGCAAGACTTTGAAGAGGAAGAAGTTGGAAGGCAAGAGCGCGCGATTATAGTCGAGGTAGATAGTAGTATGTAGTAGCGAACCGAGAGTTTGTCCCTTCACCTATGTATGGCTTTGTTCCCGACATCGATGTTGCCAGATGTTCGCCCTCAAGCACCGTCGCGATATTGAAATCCGTCACGTGGGCGTGCCCTGCAATATATTCCACCCAATTCAAACAAAACTCAATCCAATTATCGGACGCTTTTCCTATTGATTCCAAGCGTTGTGTTTGCCATTGCTAATTTGCATAGCATATGCCTATATTTACTTTTCCCTTAATTATGTGCTAGGACATGATAAATAATAATTATAATAAGCATATGATCAAATATTTGAATTTTATTGTTTTCTATTTTAACGATGTCTCAATTAATTTTTGAGTTTCAACGTGTACCCTTGCGGGTTTTTACGCGTAACCCTATACCCAATTGAACGCGTTTCTTGCTTCTAGCTAAATCTAATCTTACTTCCGACGCGTCCACAGTCGTCTTAAGCTACATTATACGGCGTTGGCCGATATTCTTCTGGTTCTCTGGTGCACAGACTTCTAGTCCAGTCGGAATGTACATAAATGTAGATGACTTCTATTCAACGATCGTAGCATGTTGCCAATTTTGTAGGTTCTTTGTACCCTAAAAATACGGACGATTCTATTGTGCTTTGCGGCCGCGAATTATTGTTTTAAAAACCAGTATTTGAATGTTATTTTTTTTTTAATGGGTTTAATAAAAAAATGCTGCCTATAAAAGTTGTGCGGCACAATGTCGTCTACTAAATAAGTCCTACATAGACAAAAATCACACAGGACTGTTAGTTTAACGCTAAATCACCGATAAGCGACGATTTTTGTTGTTGTTGTATGTCCTTCGGTTATTAACGAACGTATTGACCTGAAATTCAAATGTCCAAGAATGCACCCAGGATTTAAGCTTTATGGAGGGTGGTGGGGGGCAGTTGACACCTGCCCTAGCATGTCACCTAGAAGAATCTATCGACACGAGATATCTTTTAATTTTATTCAGCCATGTCTATAGAGATTAGCAATATTAACCGATTTTCGTAAATCGGGCGTTTGCTTATAGCAATTGATCCACAAGGCTGACAGAGTGAGAAAAAAATCGTGGTCGTAGTTTCCGGCTTGTATTTTTAGGATGTAAAATTTATCCAAAAAACACTCGTGTTTCGATGATATAAAATTTTAGCTTATAAACACATTCGCCTAAGTAGTTGAATTTCGGTGCTACGTGAAATATTCTGCGATATTCTTATACCTCTTTGCTACACGTGTATTTAAAAAATAGGTCTCAATACCTTAGTTACAAGCGGAGATATAGTTATTCATGCGTTTCTTCGATCTATCATTATTGTAATAAACATTTTCGCGAAATTCAAGTTCGTGAGCATTCCTGATACTTTTAGAGATCGCATTCATTCAATATGATACAAACCCGTTGGAGAGTTTCTCTCGTTGCAGATAATGGTTGAATTCGGTCGCCGCCGCGCGAAATAGCGAACGGCGTTGTCAGTACGGCAGGTCGGCGTGGTGGAGGTACCGTCCCTCACGTGGCTTAGTTAACTATTTCCATATAGCCCTTATGAATTGTCGCAGAAAGATTTTTTAAATTCTGCGTATTTTTTTTCACGAATTCGAAAAGTGTCTCGAAAATCAGTATTTCCCAATCGTTAACCCAATAACTATTGCTTTAATGCGATCTTGACGTGAAAGTGCTTAGAGATGTTCTTCCATTGAAAAGGTGAGAGTATCATAAATCAATTTTCGTTCGTTCACCATTTTATTTATTACAATAATGACTCAATATTCATTCATATCCATTCATTCATATCAAAATTCATATGAATATCCATTCGATGAACTACCTTCGCAGGAAGGCCGGCAATACACGATGGTCGAGGTCTTAGCCAACCCGAGCGTAGGCAAATTGATACAAGCAAGAGCATGGCACCAGCAATGGCAAACTCAAACAAATAGGCTGCCTATATGCGTTGGTATTTGCCTTCACTCGGCTACCTTGGGCCAATATGTATTGCCGGCTTAATGAGGATGTCTACACGAACTGTACCTCAAAATGATGACGAGGGAATACTGAGCTGCATAAAATATTACTGTAAAATCGTACAATTACTTGTTATTTTTAGCCACTTCCACTCGAAAGTTGGAGGGGCACTGAAAAGTAGTGATTTTCGAGGTAATTTTCGAATTCTGAAGGAAAAAGTGAGCAAACGAACATTAAAAAAAACTTTCTACGACAATTTATAAGGGGAATAAAGATATAGTTAACTAAGCCGCGCGAGGGGAACCGCGACGGGAGGGGGGTGCCCCTATGACGACGCCCGGCGTCACTGACGACGCCGTTCACTATTCCGCTTCTAACAATGATGTTGAGACCTTTTTTTTTTTGGAAATTACGCGTCTCACAAAGACGTACAAAAATATCGAAGAATATTTCATGCAGCCCTGAAATTCTAGTAGTTTGGTGAATTTGCTTATGAGCTAAAATTTTGTATCCTCGAAATAGGAGTGTTTTTTACTAATAACTTTTTTTGAGGTAAATCATGAGCTGAAAACTACGATTGTGCCACAATTTGTGGCACTCTGTCAGCCTTATGGACGATTTGCGGCAAGAGCACCATATCCGGAGCGCCTAGATTTGACGGTGAATTTAGCGTTATCGGCTCAATATAAACAAAATATGAAGAGTGGTAGAAGGTAATATTTGGCGTATTTTGCGTTAAAATTAAAATTTTTCGTCAGTTATCGAAAATTACGACTTTTTCAAATTAAAAATTTACAACGAACATCAGGCAAGGTAACTTGGAAATATATAGTATCAACAGTGTATCAGAAGCCAAAAATGTATTTCAAATACCATTACCATGTTTTCCTCCTCACTTATAGGTACGACTAGACAGAGAGTAAAGTAGTATTTTTAACGCTAGCAGGCCGAAGAGGGCTTAAAAGTACACGGTTCATCTCTCTCCGGACTTGTAAGGCAAACAAACCCAAGCCTCAAGAAATAAAGCATTATAATCTCAGAATTTATGTTGGAAATCATATAAGCACTACGTTTAGTGGTATACCACTAAACGAACCCAAACAAAGAAATACTTTTTGAACTTGCCCGGTCAATTTCCATTGCTTGTGATTAAAAAAAGATATTGTACTCATGAGTCAACAACGATCGTTGAGTTTTGGCGTATTCCCAATTACCGCTAAAAGCGCTCATAATTGCTTAACAACCCCTTACGCGGCAATGACGCCATATGGCGCACATTTTTTCCGTGCCCGGAGCGGCAATGATGCCATATGGCGCACATCAATCATTTCGTGATTCAGTCAATCAATTTTCACAAAATTTGGTACGCGGGGGTTTTTGTGGTCGCTGATTACGATTCCGCCCTCAAAATTTTGAAATAAAAAATGGCGGATCCACCATGGCGACCGAAAATGCAAAAATTTATTTGAATCGCATAAAATTTGGTACTCGGGGGTTTTTGTGGTCGCTGATTACGATTCCGCCCTCAAAATTTTGAAATAAAAAATGGCGGATCCACCATGGCGACCTAAAATGCAAAAATTTATTTGAATCGCATGAAATTTGGTACTTGGGAGTTTTTAAGGTCGCTGATTACGATTCCGCCCTCACAATTTTGCAATAAAAAATGACGGATCCAATATGGCGGCCGAAAACGCAAAAATTTATTCGAATCGCATGAAATTCGGTACTCAGGGGTTTTTGGGGTCGCTGATTACGATTCCGCCCTCACAAATTTGCAATAAAAAATGGCGAATCCAATATGGCGGCCGAAAATGCAAAAATTTATTCGAATCGCATGAAATTTGGTACTCGGAGTTTTTGGGGTCGCTGATTACGATTGTGCCCTCAAAGTATAGAAATTGAAAAAGTGGATCCTCTACAGCACACACGAATTCATAATGTAAAATCTTTGCAACGGGACCTTCTTTTTCATATTGAGTTTGTGTTGAGCTTGAGTTTTCAAAGTTTAATATTTGTATAAATGTTACACAAATACTATTTAAAATTGCCCAGTGCCGAATGCGTTGCAGTTACTCATTATCCTCACCGTTCGACCTAATGTCATCTTATGATTTCTGAGTACAGATTCATAATCAGCGACCTCAATAACTTCAAAATTTTTAATTGCTGCATTTTGAGAGCAGTTTCACCCAATTCAAATGAATTTTTACATTCTCAACCGTTATATTGGATCCGCCACTTTAATTCCGAAATTTTGAGGATGGAATCGTAATCAACGACCCCGAAAACCCACGAGTACCAAATTTCATGCGATTCGAATGAATTTTTGCATTTTTAGCCGTCATATTGGATCCGCCATTTTTTATTTCAAAATTTTGAGGGCGGAATCGTAATCAATGACCACAAAAACCTCCGAGTACCAAATTTCATGCGATTCGCCTAAATCCCCCTCCTAATAAACCTTGAAATGTTACGAACAATTTAAGCCGTAGTTGGTATTGGAAATCGTAAAATTGTCGAAACTACAGGTATTTTTCAGTAGGAAGCTCGAATCGCTGCGAGCGGTCGACCGCGTGGTTCGATCAGTGTATACATAAACCCGAGTAGAAATCTTGCTCCGGCTACAAGAAACACCTGATCAGGCTTTCCGATTTCTTGTTCCGGCCTTGATCAGGATTTTTCATCAAGCCCTGATCATTTTTGAAACGCAATCCCTGACTTCGGTCCGATCAAAGTAAACAATCAAATCCTGATCAGGGTGAAAAGTGAAGGCCTAACATGCAGTTCGAAGAGAGTTCGCTATTGCTTCGAAAACCTCCATCTCATTACATTCTTCATTGCACTGCCAAAAATATTTAATTTAAATAGGATCTATTTAAATCGAATAGGTTTTTTAATACGATTCTATTTGTTTCAAATATATTTTTTAGAATATATAAATAAATATTTCATAAATCCATATATTAAATTTAGAGTTTTACCACAATGATTTTGTATCATAATTCGTCATTCCCTGGCCTTCTGAAAGGATTTTTTCCGAAGAAAATATTTCTCCATTCACATGGGATCGAACCTAGTGCCGCCCCACCTATAGCTACGCACGCTGCCCCTACGCTACCGAGTGTTTGTAGTATTTTGGTCACAGCTATGGCATAAGAGACCACATGTGTTCCTATAATTGTTTGTTGTACCACATAAACTATTTATATCGATTAGTTAATATCAGTGTAATAATTAGAAAATGTTATTGAATATCATGCTATATATTTTTTAAACCTAACCTATATATATATATATATAGGGTGGATCAATAACTATTAGCACCTTGGGTATCTTCGAAACTATAAGGTTCACAGATATATTTGCTGAAATGAAATTGCACAGTACGAAAAGGGGCCATCCGATAGCGATAATAGTCGCTATAGCTTTTTTGCCGGTGGTGGTACTTCGGACATTTGAAGGTCAACTCCTTTTTTTTTTAACGGATCGGTATGTTTTTTTCTGTATCATGAAAAAGGAGCTTAAAAGGAGTTCAACGACCTATAACATAACGTCATTGAAGGTCATAGAAAGTATAGAAAGGCGATAATACTTACATTTTCGGTCGTAAATTTGCATAACATGCATTTATGGGCAACGGAAAATCCACATTGGCTGCGGCAGATTGAACATCAGAGACAATGGTCTGTGAATGTATGGTGCGGAGTTATAGGTGCTAAAATTATTCGTCCTTTTTTTATCAATGGAAATTTGAATGGCAACATCTACAGTAATTTTATCAAAGATACAAGGGGTCTTTTGCTCGAAGAGTTGCCTTTACTTACACGACAAACCGTGTGGTATCAACATGACGGATGTCCAGCACATTATTCATTGATTGCACGAAGGCAAATCGACGGAAAATTTCGAAATCGTTGGATTGGACGCGGTGGTCCAATACCGTGGCCAGCTCGTTCCCCAGTACTAACATCTTTAGACTTCTTTCTATGGGGAACATTGAAAGATAAAGTGTAGAAAGAAGTACCAACTACACTTCACGACATGCAACAAAAAATTATTACAGCCTGTGCATCAATAAGTTCTGACACTGTAAAACTTGCAAGTCAATCAATCGAAAGAGAATCCAATGGTGCATTGATACTGATGGTCGTCATTCCGAACACTTACTATAAACGTAGTAATTTTATTTACTACCGAAACAGTCAGTATTATCGTCTTTCTGTACTTTCTATGACCTTATGTTCTAGGTCGTTGAACTCGTTTTAAGCTCCTCTTTCATGATACAGAAAAAAACATACCGATCCATTAAAAAAATGAAGTTGACCTTTAAATATCCGAAGTACCTCCACCTGCAAAAAAACTATTATCGCTATCGAATGGCCCTTTTCGTACTGTGCGATTTCATTTCAGAAAATATTTCTGAGAACCTTATAGTTTCGAAGATATCCAAGGTGCTGATAGCTATCGATCTACCCTGTATATATATATACACACACACACACACACACACACACACAAGGTGAGGCACATAAAGTGTTACAATGCAACAGCACTCAAACTATTGATCATATCCAAAAATGATTCAGACAAATGTTTCAGTGTTAGAGAAGGCCGTCATACTGGACCACCCTATTTATTTTTATCGGTGGAGGCGCTGAAGCTACGTCAAGGTCGACTCCACTTTTTTAAATGGAACCATGTATTTTTTTTCGATGGCATTATTACCGATTTAAGACCTTGTGTTGTGTTGACGGAGCTTCAGCGCCTCCACTGATAAAAAATAGGGTGGTTCAGTATGACGGCCTTCTCGAACACTGAAAGTTTTGTCTGAAACATTTTTGGATATGATCAATAGTTTGAGTGCTATTGCTCTGTAACACTTTATGTGCCTCAGCCTGTATATATATATATATATATATATATGTATATATGACAGACAATTAATTCAATTAAGTAAAAACATGTATGTCTCTGTGAAAATTGTATTCAATTAGAAAAAAAAATTAGATCGATAAATGTAGTGGATTCAACTAAATAGTTTTTCGAACAGAGGCAATCAAATCACAGATTTATTAGGAAAAAATAATATATTAGGAATAATAAAAAAAATGTACGCATAGAGTGGACAATATGTCTCCACGTTTTAACGACGCGCTAATACATACAGTTCGTCTGGTGTTTGATAACAAGTTAGACGTGTAAAAGGTGCCAAACTGTATATAGGTCCGGTTACTTGATGATTGCTTAAAGCTAGCCGGATCAGGCAAGTTGAATCAGGCCTTACGTCCAGTTGCCTGACCATTGCCTGAAAGTAGTCTGATCAGGCGAATTTATGGAAGCCGTAAATCCGGTTGCCTGACTATCGCCTGAACCTGTTCGGAACAGGCAACCGTAAATCCAGTTGCCTGACTATCACCTGAAATAGGCCGGTTTCAGGCAAATCAAAGCACATATAAATAAGGCCTCCACGCTACAGCGTGATCAAGCCCGGATGAAATGTCAGGCCAGCTTGACAATATTTTTACTCGGGAAGTGTGCTTCGTAAAGCACGAAAGAAGCACGACAACCACGTAGAACTTTTCAAAAAGAGGCCCAGAATGCTTAATCAGCTGCCGAAGGCGACATGTATGGACCAGAAATTGCTGATTGTAGGCAGGATTCACAAAAACCGCACCGTCAACCGAATAACCGCACATTTACTTTCTTTTGCGATTATCTCGCACCTACATTATTCGAAATGGTGTCAATAAATCTCGTAAACTATCGGTCCGATTGCTGTGAAATTTGTACACAATACTTTTAGATGCATTATCTAAAAGGTGACGTAGGCCGCCGTTCTCTCACAGGCGGCGCGCAGCTCGCTTCGTCCTATTTTTACTGACCGCGCTCGCTTCCTTACGGAACAGTTTGTTTTTTGACAGGTCAAAAACAGGAGCTATAACCTCTAAAATTCGTTCGAAATATATTTCATACAATGTGTAATAGTGTGTGATGGAGTAGAATTTTTTTTTTCGTCGCGCTGTCGTGAGTTTTTTCGACTATGAAGAATGAAAGGAGCCCGGTGGTCGAGGGCTTCGACGAGAAATTACGACAAAAACGTAATCGACGAGAAAACCGCTGCGGCCGATTACAAGGAGAGGAAGATCGGGGAAAATAGCGACAGCGAGAAGCCGAAGGAGAACAGCGAGGAGAAAACACCGGAAGTCAAGGTACGTGTGTGCTTTCATACTCAACGGCTTTGGGGATATCAAGGGTGTAAAGGTGCTGAGAAAACCTGGGCCTCAACTGCCGAAGGTGAAGTATTTGTGGCCTCAACTTCCAAGCTGCTATGGCACGACAGGGTGTCATCGATTCTCCACCGAAAACTTCGTTCATCTTGGGCTCCGAGTAGGCTGGTGATATCCAGGCTGTTCTGCCCGATTACAAAGCCTGGTCAGAGCTTGTTGTGGTGCACTTGGATACGGCAACTATCACCACGGATTATGTCGTTACGATTCAAGCTTGCATGTATTACGCCTGTCAAGACTTTTCTGATCCACACGCCACCGGTGATGTGGGCCAGGCGGTCGTTCATTGCCAAAGACGGCTCACGGCATGACAATCTGGGGTTTTTACAGTCCATCGAAAAACAACGAGCTCAGATTTACCAGCACAATTGATCATGTCCTAGAGCATGGAAGCGAGTACGGCATGAAGTAAGGAAAATATCGTCAGGGTCGTTGACAGTGTTCTCGATTGTGTCGGTGGCAAGGAGTGCAACAAAAGATGTGCCTTGCGAAAGACCATGGAATAATATGTTCTCTATGGCTCGAGCAACGTCGTAACCAGCACAACACAGACTTTCTTCTCTGCTGCCCGATACTGGAGGACGATGGACAAAATATTGCTGTTGAAGCTCTTCGAGGAGAATAAGACACTGTTCAGGCTGTATTTCCGTTGTCTGATGCATCAGCACTGTCCGCATATCTTTGTGAGGCGAGCGGTGGACAAGGGGTATCTAAATAATGCTCGAGGTATTTGTTTAAATTTGTTTCAAAGGATGGTAAGATGTCACCATCTTACCATCCTTAGCAACTCGGAAAGTCCAAATTTGAGTTGTTAAAAATGATTAAAATATTCAATTTTGGGGAAGCGAGCATTTTATCTAAAATGCGTCCAGGTCAAAGTGACCCAGTGTGTAAGGGAAGGAGGAGACCACTGACGACGCCCATTTTCGACCGTTACCTTTGAATTTTTTTTCAAAGAAAACAATAAAATACATCTTTAAAAGAAGTTGTACGCTTTATGAGGTATATATCAAAATATGTAAAAAATGTTATTTGTTAAAAGAATAAAAAATGGCGGCGCACGAGTCGCTTTAGCACTAGTGGTTTTCAGTCAACCCTCTCCATGCTGTTGAAGTTCGCATTGTTGGAACGCAACGAAAGGTCTTGTTTATGTTTTATTCTCCATATTTTTATTGTTATCGACAATATTTGTTTAAGGGCGGAGTAAAGTGTTAAAATTTTTTTTTTTTCATTTTTTTTTAAATCTTTAAATGAATGCATAATATATCAAGAATATTGTGTTAAAATTTCAAGTCGATCGGAGTAAAATTGACGAAGTTATGAGTATTTGAGCGTCTATTGCTCCATGCCGGGTTTTATACCTGGGCGGCGCTGCGCGGCGCGCTATTGTATTTTTCGACCCCGAATAAATTTCTTGATAAACGGGCCTGTTCCGGTCCCGTTATGTATATTCGAGGCATCACGCAAAATAATAATGAGAGTCTCAATCTACTTATTTGGAAAATCTCTCCAAAGTCAGTCAGTGGTACCTCTACAATTGTGGAAATTGCAGCTTATGTAGCTGCATGTACTTACAATGAAGGTTCTTTCGCTTTGTTGGCCTTTATGGAAGAGATGCAAATCAGTAAAGGGCCAAGTTCTCACGAATGGGCCCGACAAGTTGACGATTTGCGAATTAGTAGAGCAGAGGAGCAAGCGGCGCACGACAGTAAAGAAGAAAGAGTTTTGCGTAGACAAACACAAAAAGATGCTCTCGATCATCTTGATGGAAGCCTTTTGCTCTACGGGCCTGGCATCGACGACTTTGAGTGAGTATAAGAAAATTATCGAGTTTTATTTTGAATTTCTAAAAATTCAAAGATAATTGAAAAATCTGAAAAAATTCATACGTATTCAGAAAAATGAACGAATCACGAAAAAAAATTGGGTTGCGGGGAAATTTGTTGACTAATTTTTTTTTTCATCATTTTGTTAATAACATTTTGGAATTATTATTATGCAAAATTAATCTTTTGAGTACCTTTAATAGGCATGAATTTTCTCAGATTTTTATGCAATCGAGAAGTGTTCTCAAACTTATGTGCAATGAGCGCTAAGCGACCAAACTCTTCTGCGTTTTTCAAACCGTTTTTCTGAGACTTGTCATATTTGAAGTCCGTGTGCACGATAACTCAAAATCTACTGGACCAATCGCTTTGAAATTTTGCACAGTACTTCTTCACATAATTCACCAGGTATTGTCGAGAGCTTTTTTGTTTTTTTAAAATAATTACTAATTTTTCAACAACAAATTAGCCGATTTTTTTTTAGCGAAAATCGGGTTTTTGGCTTCCAAGTGCTACGAAAAATCGAAGAAAAAAAAATCCTCCCGTCATCACCTCGAGAAACATCTCCTTTAACAAATGCATTTTGATTTTTTTGTTTCAGATGATTCTGTTGCGAGTTATGGTGCACACCGCAAACCAACTTTTTTTCGAGGCGCCTCCGGGGTTTAATTTTCACTCCCTCAATTTTGAATATTTGGCAATGCAAATTTAGGAGAATGTTGTTCAAATGTTACTTTATTATATGTAAATTTTTCAATAAACGAACACTATTCGTTACGCCAAAAAAAAATCTTAAAAACATGCCTTTTTTTCGCCGAATTAACTTTACCCCGCCCTTAATTATTTATATTATAGATCGCTAAATGAATAGATATCTTGAAAAATGGTTGAAGGATTTTTGTAAGCAAAGGTTGCCAAAATATAAAAAAGGAATTCACAAATATTAATTTTTATTGCGTTCCAACGATGCAAACTTCAACCTCATACCCTCTCCGTAGAACGCAGTAGAAGTATCGTAAATTTAATCGTGGACCTAAGAGTAAAATATTTTTGTTAATTACGTTAGTTTTAGCAGTCAAGTATGAGGGGAAATTTTTAAATAATTTAAAAAAAGAGACGAGTTTTTCAAAAAGTTGGTGTTTGCAACCACACTTTTCATACAGGGTGAGGCACTAACTGTTGCCACCTTGAATATCTCTGTAATTATCGACGTCACAAAAAAATGTTTGAAACAAAAGTTGTACCGTACGAAAGGGGTCATCAAATGCGACCATTTTTTTTTATCTCAGCGGAGGCGCTGTGGCATAGTAAAGGTCACCTCTACTTTTTTAAATGGGACGGTAAATTTTTTTTCAACTATCTTGTAGAGCATCAAAAACTGCATAAAAAACATTTAGGGGTCAAAGTCGTTCAAGGTCAAGAAGTCACATGAACTTTATTTTTATGTGAAATTACCTTTATTCACAGTAGATGTTCAAAGTGATTGCCATTGGAATCAATGCAGTATTGCCATCTCCTCATCACGAATTTCTTATCACTTCGGCACTTATCGCCGAAGTCTTGCCATTGTCTTGGATGTAAACAATGGCACCAAACCTACAATGTACACGGAACATTGTACAATGTTTCGCCCAAACGAACCCAAGATAACGATAGTAAGAATGGTGAGACTAGTATTAATGAATCAAGCGAATGTAAATGATGTATTCTCTTGAAGAGCAAACTGATATGCTTCTAATTTGTGCTTGCAAAATTGCAGCGAATTATTAGAGCAGAATCGAGAAATTAATTCCCGAGAAGATTGTATAAAAATCCATTCAATAATTCACCATCAATTATCGTCATCAATATTCCGAGACATTATTCAATACGCCTGGTTTGCGTCCAAATGATCATTTACTAGAAACATTTTCATGAATGTTAATGGGACATGTTTTTGTACGGATGTATTGCAAACTCCCTGCGATTGTAAAAAATCCGCTTTTATATGTTGCGCAAGATGTCGCAAAAATTATTGCTCTGTTTGTATCTACGATAATTACCGCTGCGGTTTTTGTATATAATTATTATATGAATAAAAATAGAATTCTTCCTAATCGACTTTGTTATTCGCATTAAAAACCCAATGTTCCTCCTCATATACTTTACAATGAAAAATAATAAAACCCTCCGTTATGAATTGTTTTATGGGAAAAAAAGAAAATAATTCTAAAAAATAATGTAAATAAAATTTAAAAAATAATCTAGAGATAAGAAACGTTTTGAATAATTGTTGGGATAACAAAAAAAATTTAAAAAAATAAGATCCGAAGGAGGAATCAAACGCGAGACCTCCAGCGCAAAAGACCGAGCCCTAACCGTCTAGACTAAACGGCGGCTCAGCAAGTGCTTGACATTTTAAAGTCATACGGCGCCTAAGAAACTTTGAATCGATTTTTCTCGGAATTTTCCGAGTAATGCGTCCTACTACTTTAACCACGTGAGGTACTAGGGGTCCTGTTTCACCACAAAAAAATCGGCCAAATCTTCGACCCCACGGTCGTGTCGTTTCCTTGTGAGTAATTTTATTTCGCCACGACGATCTAGTAATCTACGAGCTTGTATGTTTGAATTATTCCGGAGCCACGTATCGTTTGCTAGATTCTTCACGTATTGTTTGCTAAATGCTTGAACACCTCTTTCTTAATAAATGTCACTCCTTTATCGCTGTGTATCGTTTTGTCATTGACATGCCAAGGGGCATTAGCAATTGTTTTCAGAGCTATAGATTGGAATCTCTGAAGTATATCGACATTGGATTTGATGGTCGTTCCCCAATGGTGGATACCATAACTTCACACTGGTTTGAGTACTACTTTGTGTAGGAGTATTTTGTTGCGTGCGAATATGAATACGATACGATGATAGCCATATGTACGTATAATGATAATCACTGCTATGGTGTCGTAAGTAAACTTCCAATGCCATTAGATGGCCAAGACTTTGTCTAATTGTAAATAAGTGGGGAATTAAGGAACTGGGCAAGTGAAAACCGTTTCAAATGCGGTAAAGAAATGGAGAATGCGTTTAGGAAAGTAGGCGACGGGGAGTTGATGCTAAGTGTAGGAATGGATGGAGGTTTGAGTCGACTAGAAGCTGAGCTATAAACCGGACGTGAAATTCTCAATAATCAAAGGATTCAAGGAGACTGGTGTAGAATAGAAACCTCGAAATACTGCATAGAATATAAATATCGTATAAGCGATGTAAGGGTACAAAAATATTGATAACAGAAGGAATGAAAGCAAGACATAAAGAACAATGACCAGAATGAGGTGCAGACTGTGTGGGAAGGAAGGGAAAACCGAATTTAGAGCATATAAGGTAATGTGAGAAATTTAGGAAAATGATAAGTAGATAATATAAGGAAGAATGTGGTAAGCTCTTTATAGAAACAAAGAAGCAGACAGGATGGAATGAGCTCCTAAATAGAGAAATGAAGCCCGTACTATGTGAATACTTAAGAACGTTCGAGGCAATAGGGAAAGAGACATTAATACAGACCAAAGACAAGGTTATATGTAGACTTAAGGGGTTACGTGGGTGTGAAAAATCCATGTTTTTAAATTTGATTATTTAATAATAGTACAATATGTCTAAAATATTCACCCCAAGTTTTAAACCAAGCGGATTAAAAGCCTTGGAGAGAGAGAGAGCCTTTGGGAATTCCCTCCGTTGGGGAAGACTGGCCGGGAGTGACGTAAGTATATCGCGTTTTTCTCAAAATATTATTTTTTAAGTCGGTGGACACGATGTCTCCAAAACCGATTTTATTGAAATTTTGGGCTATTCAAAATAGCATTGACTAGTGATTGAACAAAGGTTTTTTTTCGATTACAACTACTTTTACAAGGCTATACGTAGTGTAAATGGTACCAAAAAACTGACCTATTTTGACCTATTTTGCATACCTATGACCTGATTTTGCATACAACTCTACCAAAAATGCAAATTTCAATTTTTGAAAAAATCCTTTGTTCAATCATCAGCTATACTTAGCGACTAGCAGAAAAACTTGGTTTTTGAATCTTAGACAAAGCTGTCATGAGTTATTCTGACCACTGCAAGGACACTTTTTTTAATTTCCCTGAATAAAATATCGCTCTTTTATGTGCTTAACATTTTGAATAAAATAATTTATATGTAATATTTTTTTTTTTGGATAGAGACAATGTGCTTTTTTGCTCCGAAACCCACGGACCCCTTAAGAGTAGTATAAGAGAAAACTATATGTAACTGCTGTATGAAAGCGACGATTTCTTTTGGCGCTCACGTTGACGATAGAGACGTGGTTACCAACGTCTCAGCTCAAGTGGCGATCACCCGAGCTGTTTATTCGAAGGCAATAACTGCTTAGCGAGCGGTACAAAGGGCTAGTGGGCTCCACGGTTCGCAAGGGGATCGACGTTTCGACCATCAAGGGGACGATCACTTCTCGAGAGACCTCCAGACCCGAAACATCTTCTCATTTCTATTCATACGTGCTCTAAATACTGTTGCACACGACGTCACACGATTTTGTGTTATTCGCGTATAAAGTATATTAAATTCTATCGTCCTACTATATGGCGTTTCTTACATGTAAAATAATGTAATATTCTTAAGGGGAGTGTAGGGGTTTGCACTTTTGAAAAATCGATTTTATTTGTCTTTTCTTATAGTTAAACATTTCAAGAATATAATCCCAAAATTACAAGTCAATCAGAGCAAAACTCTCGGAGTTATTGATTATTTAGTCCCGCTCCTCTAACACTGAAGCTCCGACAGCGACAACTTCAAACTCGTTTTGCTCGAAACCACTTTTTCAAAGTCCGTGTTCACTGCCATTTGAAAACTACATGACCGATTTATTTCAAACTTGGTACACACTTTCTACGTATGAAATACCTCTCAACGGTTAGTTTGAGATTTTTTTTCTACATTGAGGGGTTTTTCCACCCCCAAAATGGCGGAATTTTTCGTGAAAAATAGCACTTTTCACTTTACATGACCACCAAAAATTTAGAAATGAAAAAAAAATTATCAAAGACCTTTGGGGGGAGGATTTGATGATACTTTGAGTAAATTTTAATGGTACTTGATTTCACATAATTTCTAGCTGACAATGAGATACAGTGAACACCGCAAATCGTGTGTTTTCAAAGGCGTTTTTGGAAAAGCTTTGTCACCGGCTTGTTTGTAGATATTTTCGCGTGAAAATTTCACGGAATGTTCTTGAAATGACACTTAACTATGTACAAAAGGTTTAAATAAATACACTCTATTCATATAGATGAAAAAAAATTCGCAAAAAAGTGTTTTTTTCACGCTGAATCCCCTACCCTCCCCTTAAGAATAAATCTATCTATCCAATGTCGTCATAAATAAAAACTAAAACAAACGCACATATAGAACGTAGAATATGAGAATTCTATCGATCTATAAATAAAAACAATTATTATAATTACATATATACATATGAAATTATTATTCTTGTCTTATAACAAATAAAATTCGACTGTTATGAAAAAAAACCCGAAAAAACGCAGATGATGAGCGTGAATTTATATAAGAATGTTATCGATAATAAAATAAGAATAATTACTTTCATCCATTTTTTATTAATTTTCGCCATTCTTGCCTTGCTGGGTATTAGAATATTTAACATTTACATCACAACTTTTAAGCATCCAACTCATCCGATTTCAAATACGTTAGGAATGATATTGATATATCATTTTTATTCTCATATCATGAATCAAATTGCACGGTTATCGTGTACAAAAACTCAAACAAAAACACGTATAGAGGATAATGAGAATTATCCTGTTAAATAACCGGTGGTCTAGTGGTTAGTGTGCTTGCCACTAAACCTGCGGACCGGGAGGTCCCGGGTTCGAAACCTAGTCGCGTACATTTCGTCGTGAAATGTTTTTCTTCAGCATTTCGCGGCGAAATAAGACTAGCTCCACGACTGGGGGGCGAACTTGATGCCCGACGGTATTGGTATAGGTTTTCCGCAGTTTCCCTAGACCCAGGACAGATATGTCATGGTGAATACGATACAGAGGGGGAAGTCGGCTGCGGCCGCAGATGGGGGGGGGGGGTTGCAATTGGAGGTAGACGGGGGGAGTTGAGGAACGGGCGACATAAGGGGGGGGGGTAGTGGAATGGGAGGTGGAAAGTTGAGGTGGATTGGGGCTCGTTAAAAGGGGAAGCCCTGTACGGCTGGAACGAAACCAATAAAAAAAATTACCCTGTTAAATAATTTTATTCAATGATTTTATCGAAATACTACAAAAAATTATTACTAATTTTATCAAATAATAATATTTAATTTTACAACATAATTTTATTTATCATTTTATTCAATTAATTAGTTTCATTAAATAATACAATGTTATTTTTTTCATAATTTTAATAAAATATAAAAGTGTATTTCATAAAATAATTTTATTAAATAATAACATTTTATTTAGCAATAACATTTTATTGTATTAATTAGTTTTATTAAGTAATGCAATGTGATTTTTTTCATAATTTTATTATAGAATAAAACTGTATATCATAGAATAATTTGATTAAATAATACTCTACTTTGTTGAATAGTTTTTTAAAAGTCTTAATTCTTATTTTATTTCAAGAAATAAAAATTCTTACATAATTCTACTTTTAATACGCCTATACATACATGCACACACACGCATTCAGAAATAGCGGTGAACTTGCAGAGCACAATGACGCATCGGCTAATGCACCACAGGACCAGAACTACATCATATGCGAAAATGGGGTGGGGATAACACACACACGCGCGCGCGCACACACACACACACACACACACACACACACACACACACACACACACACACACACACACACACACACACACACACACACACACACACACACACACACACACACACACACACACACACACACACACACACACACACACACACACACACACACACACACACACACACACACACACACACCCACGTCACACATGCGTACCAAACTCGCGGAGTTTCGTGTGTGCTTTATGCGGCCGACGGATGAGCGCGCGCGTGCATATAGCGGGGCGAGTGCGATCGCGCGTAGTGCGCGACGAATATTCGCTGAACGCACCGAGGCAGCGCGGCACTCGCGACCCTATCTAACTAATGCAGAAGCCATTTCAATTGTCAAACAAGCCTTGGGCCAGAGAGAGAGAGAGCGAGAGAGAGAGAGAGAGAGAGAGAGAGAGAGAGAGAGAAAGAGCGAGAGAGAGAATACGAAAACTCCTTCGGAGCCTTCAATAATACCCCTATTTTTCCCGTCACGATTCCCCCGGCCTTTGCTGGCATTACTGTGGGACAGAAAAACATTTTTCGTTCGTCCCGAGAGGCTTTGTGCTACGAAAGCCTTTCTTGGTGCCCTCAGAGGAAACCCAAGCAAACCCAAACTACAGACAAGGAGCATTGATGCCAGTTAAGGGATCGTCACAGTGTGACGATCCCAAGTTTTCGAAAAACCGATCTCAAAGGAAAAGTTTTCAAGTTTTCCGTCTCAAATTTTGACACAGCATTCGTTTTTTTATATTGTTCAAAGTGTAGAAACCCTGTGTTGGATTTATTTACACTGTCGGTAACATTTACAGAGATACCAATAGCGATAACAATTTCATATTTTTGATTTACATTTCGTGATAAACTTATGGATGATAGTGAGCGCAATTCGATAAGTCGCCGACATAAATGAGATCGTGGAGAAAGGTGCTCGGTAGAGGCGCAAATTTAGTTTTTCTATCATATTAGTTCTTTGTTCAATGTACTTTTCACAGTGCCAGAGGACGTGATGTATGTCCTCATTGGCAGGGCCACAGGTGCAACTAGGGTCGTCGACTATGCCTACGCGACATAGGGAGGCGTTAAGGTGGTAGTGGTTAGCTCTAACACAATTAACCCAAGAAATAAGCTCGCGGGGAAATTTCGTCCCTCTGTACCATGAGTGACAGGACTCCTTGTTGTAGTTTCGAAAGTACGCTCTGCCTTTTGCATCAGCCTGGTTCTTAATTTCTAAAGCAGTGTTGCCTTTTTCTTCGTTCTAAAACAACGACCTTAGGTCTGAGTCAGGAATACGATACTCGCGTTCATCTAATTCGCTAGCATTCTTAGCGAGTCTATCTGACTCCTCATTCCCTACACAACATTCTTCACGCCATTCTTTATCTTGCTATAGAAGCTTTTGTTAAATCTTCATTTTTGTTCAACGAAAAACTACTGAAAAAATACGCTAAATTCGATACTTTTTTTTTTCAACACGCCGCCATTTTTCTAATTTTTATTTCAAAAATAACTTCCATAGCGAGATAGCGGCTTTTGTATTGATTAATAATCTTATTTCACATTTTGTTTCAGATAATATTTACGGCCACAAACGTGTACACCGTTAAGACGCTTTTTTCAAAATTTTCAACCGTCAAAAAAATGTAAAAAATAATAACAAATAACCGTTTAAAAATGTATTTTCTGTTATTATTGATACGCCGTAATTTTAAAATTCTACAGAAACTCGGCGATATTCGTAATCGGAGAAAATTTTCCATTATATTTCTCATATCCTTAAAATGGTTTAAAAGTAGAAAAAAATTTGCCGTCCTTTTTTCCTGAAACGTCCCTTTGGCCACTTTTCCAGAATCGCTAAAGTCGCGAAATTGCAAACAGCCATAGCGTCGGGTCTTCTTGAGTGACACAAATTTGATAAAGGCGTTGTGAAAAGGATTTTGATAGAAATTGTGGGAAAAGTTTGTCGTTCCTCTTCCTTTTGCGTCGACGGGACTCGATCGGAGATCGGGTTACGAGACTCTTGAGTGGGTCTTAAGGGGAGATATACACCTAGGAGCCGGAAAAAGGTCCTTTTTTCAAGGAAAACTATTTGAAATTTCGCATTGGGGTCTTAATTATCTAAAAGTATATGCATTCAAAAATATGATTAACTTTCTTTATTTAAAAATATAAAAAATATACAAGGATAATGTATGATCCTTGCAGCGTCGTAAACACCAAAACACCAAACACCAAAAAGATTATTAAATTAGATACTATAATCTAGTGCTTGTCATAGCCGATTTTGAAAATATTGATTTATGACAAAATGGCGGACGTTTGAACATAAATAGTGATTTTTGGGCCAAAAATTAGTTATTATTTTGCCTATAAAATAAAAACTAAGTAACGGAAAAAAGTCCTATGACAAGTACTAGATAATGGTGTATAGAATCACCACAAAAAAAACCTCAAGGCAATCGGTTCATTGGTTTTCGAGAAATGTTGGGTACCGATTTTAAAAACGTGGTTTTGAGAAAAACGCGTTTGAAAATTTACGAATGAATAAATCATGAAATTTGTCAACTTGCATGGAATCATCGATACCAGGCCCATAATGTAGGTCTTCTACGGTCGACGGAATGTTCATAGCTTCTAAATTTGGTTGTCAGCGCCGTATTCGACCTTCTTTTGTCTGTTCTTGCGCTTGCAGCTCGGCTTTCGCTATGCGAGTTTCGTCTACTTTCGCAGCGTACAAGTGCGCTCCTGATCCAACCGATATTCCTAATACGTTCATAACTTCCAATAATGAGGTGACACCATTGTTGTACGTGCATGTTGCAAGAAATACAGCAATGTTAACGATTTTGGCCCCGCTGTTCATCGTTTTTGGAGCTATCTTCCAAATAAGTTGGGTGAAGCTCGCATTGCAGTTTTGGGTATATCCGCCAACACAGCGTCCTAGCAATTTGTCATTGCTGAGGTCTTCTTATATTGGTTTGATGACATCTAACACCCAAGGTCTAGACACGCTTTGTTCGAAGGGTCGTTTGCCGCTACCTACCTGTCGGCTCGGCGCCGCAGAATACGTTTCACTTTCTCGGCTGTAAGTGGCTTATTTATCGAAATATTAACTTGCTGTTTTCACCAGATATTCTAAACCTTAAACTTCTAGAAAATGCAAACAAAGAAATCGTTTTTTTCGACCATCTAGGTGTATAGTTGCCCTTAAATGCCAGGGCTGTTTTCCGGAGCTAAGGGAGAAGACAAGGGACGAAGGCCCAAGGGTCTTAGGCGAGGCGCCTAGGAATCAACAACGAAGGGGCATTCTGTCTCCAAGCCCCGAAATGTCCAGTCGCGATCACCCTCGAAAAGTCTTTGCTATATTTGTTAAGCTGATTAATTGGTTAATGTACACTAGTATTCCGCCCGACCGGGAGAGCTATATTAATTAAAACTGTCTTTCTGGAATCCTACGATTCGTCATTTGAATAGTTTCCTACAAGATTCTGTTGGATTCATCGCGATCCCTCGACTAGTTTTCTCGGAAATGACATTTGAAAAGTTCACAAACTCGATGGTCGCACTTTGAATTTGTTCCAAAAATCGTAAAATTATCGGAGCTCAACGAATAAAACGGCGTCTTAAATAGCAAACGATAACGAAGAAAATGAGGACGGAGTAACGTTCCAAAGCCAAACAGAAAATAAATTATCAACGATTCAGTGAATAAACTTTTTTTGCCCAGATGGGAAAAGAAATTTAGATTTTTAATTTTTCTCAAGTTTCTATCGATGCAAATCGATAGAAACATGTAGTATGTAGTCCGATCCCCGGACTACAACAACTAAAACGATGTAGTCCGATCCCCGGACTACAAATTCATCATTACTTTTCTCCAAAACACTCAATTTCCATAAAAAATCTTCGAATGTGTGTGAAAACACCTGTTCCGCATTTAGTCCGCGTCATTCTGAATTTTCGACAAAAAACTCGATGATATTCGCAACCGGGGAAAATTTTTTCGTCAGATAGACCCTCGAGTGGGATTAAAAGTGGAAAAAAAACTTCGATATCTCCATCGACAGCAGCTCAAACATGCCCCTCTCCCCCTGCATCCACCTACATTCAGTCATTTTCCACGAACGTCAATTTCCTCCATATCGCAAAATTCCGACCGTGAACTTCCATCGGTATTGCGAAACAAAAAAGACCGAATAGAAAAATCTTCCACTTAAAACAAAGCTTTGCCTCTAGGAAGAAGCGAGATGAGTATCGACGGCCTTCTCGGAACTCTATATTCGTAGTATTGCAACGTAAATAAACGTGCCGGTTCGGGCATACCGTGGTTGCGGGTAGAGAGTGCGAGTAATGAAAAAGATGAACATACGGCGAATTCCTGTAACGGCCGTGCGCCGCTTCGAACGAGCAGAGTCGAGAGAACGTTTATACGAAGTAAAAATTGCCTGGGTTCTGGTAACAAGCCCGAAGAAGTTTCCTAGGCTCCGAGTGCACACGAACAGACATAAAACGAATTCTCTTATTAGCTGTGGTTACAAACCCAAAATCCCCGGGCTCTGATTAGTGTTCTATGAATACAAAGACAGGATTCGCTAGGCTCTGGTCACAAATGCCAACGAAAAAATTTCTAAATTCTGGTTACAAATGCAGTAACCAAAATTCCAAGGCTTTGCCGAGCAGATTAAACCAAATGCCTTGGGCTCTGGTTACAAATGGCAGAACCGAATCCGCCTAGGGTCCAGCTAGCCGATTAAACAAAATTCCCTAGACGTTGGCTAAAATATAAGAATAAATTCCCTGGGCTCTAGTGATAAATTCGAAAACCAAATTCCTTAGGCTCTGGTTAGTAGATTCAACCGAATTCCCTATGCTTCAGGTAGAAGATAAAAACAGGTTCCCTAGGCTCTGGTTACAAGGTAATAAAAGAAAACAATTTCTTTGGGCTCTGGTTACAAAACCCAAAATCAAGTTTCTTAGGCTCTGGTTACAAACACCAGAACAAATTCCCTAGGTTCTCGTTAATAAATGCCAAACAGTTTCCGTAAGATATGGTTACAAATACCAAATTCCCTAGGCCCTGTTAGCAAAACCAATTACCTAGACCCCAATCACAAACCCAGAGAAAACAAACTCCCTAGGTTCCGGTTACGGGCTTAACGCAAATTCCATAGGCTTTGGTTACAGGTCCAAAACAAAATTCTCCAGATTCTGGTTGCACGCGCCGTGAGGAGAAAATCTTTTTCCCCCGGAATAATTCGCTCACGCGAGTTAAGCCGCCAGCGCTTTTACACCTTTTCGAACTGTTCGTTGTGTTTTTTTCTTCTTCTTTTCCACGAAAACAAGAGCTGCTCCAAACAAGCGGACCGAACGTGATGAATTTTTTTTACCGAGTTTCGTACGTCGAAAGGGCGCGCGGTTTGGCCCTCATCTCTCACGTACCGATGTTTGCACCCGGGGTCGATAACGACAACGATACACACATGCAGGCAATGTGCTCACGAGTATTGTTTCGTGCGTGCCCTTGCTTTACGGGCAAAACTTTTTCATTCGACCTCGTCGCTGTATCCCTCGTCCCTCAGCGCAAAATTCTTTTCGCCCCTCTTTCTACATACTTTCTGTTTTTCTCGTTTTTGCGCACGAAAAAGGTGCCAATATATGCGCTGTATATATGGGGATACGGTATTATGTACAATGTATAGTGCGATATGGGGCACAGTATGTTGCACATAGTTTAGTGTTTGGAACATAGCACTACAGTCGAACCTCGATATAACGAATCTCTAGGGAAGTTCGTTATATCGAGTTTTCGTTATATGGAGATTTCTTTATATCAGCGTCATGTTCCTTAAAATGTTCGTAAAAATATATATATATTAGTACTATAAATGTAGGGATATTTTTTGAAGAAAGAAAAGTTTAAATTAGAGCAATTTTTACAAGCAATTAGCAATTAGAGCATTCTGTATATTATTATGTGGTTGTATCAAGGTTTCGGTTGGATATCGGAAGGGAATGGACACATTTTCGTTATATCGGGAATTTCGTTACATCAAGGTTCGACTGTATACACTGTCTATACATGTATCTGCAGAAGAATTTCTCGCATATTAGGTGGCTGCATATGAAACCGCCCGCCGGCGATAGATGGCGTTGGGCACACTGTTTTCTCTAAATAAAAGCTGGCAATACACACGACTATAGATCCATAGAGTTCCGCCCAAACGCGTTAACGTCATCTGGTTCAATAGTTTTCCATGTCTTTACGATGACAAGGTTTGAACAAATAAACCACATTTGCGGCACGTTACGCTCCCCTATTTCCCGGCAAAGAAATCGGCCGCGGAAAAGCATCGCTCGCAAGAGCAAGTGTATGCCGACAATGCTCTATCGAGTACGAAATACAGACTAGTCTTGTGTAGTTCGCGAACGAACTAGTTCGGAAGAGCGATCTCTCTGATAGACTATGCGAACTAGTTCGCCGTCTATCTCGCCGTCTATCTCTTAGTTCTTTGTTCGCCTGACGACTGGGACCGCTCCGTCACTGAGTGCTCGGGCGGTTGTCCGTTTGTTTACCGCTCGACGGTTCGTTCTGTGGCGGTTTAGCCCAAGACTAGTATCCAGTAGCACAGAAAATAAAACGGATAGTACGAGTATATGGGACGAATTCGGCAAAAATATAGATAAAATCACGAGGCCAGACAATAAAACCGTAGCTGGCATTCGTGAGCTGGATAAATACCTTAACGAAGAATATTTATAGCGACAGAAAGATTCTCTTCACTGGTCACAAGAGCAGTATATCCTCATTTCTATGCGTATATTTTGAAAAACTTTTGCATGTTCGTGACCTCAGTGCCCTGTGAACGCGTTTTCTCAGCAACCGGACAAATTATTAGGCAACGTCGAAAGTTATTAATGCCGAGCAAAGTTTTAAAATTAATGTTTTTACACAATAATTTATAAGCAAAGATTTAAATATAACTACAAAGGTAGTATAGTAGGCACAAAACTGATTAACCGACTAGTAGGAGAACTAGTCAGTTAATATATAATATAAGTACTATATAATCGATGAATATAATCAACGGTACGACAGCAATTATAATTTTGTTTCTTAGATTTTATTTTTGTTTTCAATCTGTTTTAGTACCAATGACAATAGGTCAATTACATAATACTATTGAAGTTGATTGATAAAGTACAATAAGTGATTATTTAATTAATAAAGAATAATCACTCATTTATTATTATATTCTCTTTTGTTATTTATTTTGTAAACTTCACATTAAAACACGAAACATTGATTGTTTGGATTCTTTTCTTTCTCTAACACCTATATGCATTCAATTGCATGCTCATTGTCAAGCAAAAGAATTCTGAAAAGGTGAAGGAACTATATAAGCGAACCGCGAACTAACGAACTAGAAGAGCGAACTAGCTCGCCATAGAGCTGCGAATTAAATTCAGCGCTCTTATTGGTGAACTAACTTTCCCAAGCCTAATGCAGAGTGCATTCGCCGCTTTTAAAGTAGTTATTTCTCTCTGGACACCAAGGAGCGCGAGAAACCACCTCAAAGAGGGCTGTCGTGTATTCCGAGCTGCTGAAAGCGTCGGAAAGCATCACCGAGAACCGTTATCGATTGCAACTGATGCGTTTGAAGCGAACTCCGCACGAGAAGAGGCCGGAATAGGAGAATCCCCGTGACAAGTTGATTTTTCAGCGCGACAACGCCAAGCCGCGTGTCGTTTGTCCGATTGAGCAGTGTGTTAAGCCAACCGCATAAATTGCCTTAATTAGAGCAAACACTTTATTCTCATATCCATAGAATAAGAACAAATATAAATACAAAGTAAAAATATATGCTTATATATTTTTTTTCGTTAATATAAATCGCTATGTCTCATGGCTTGCGTACGTCACCAAGCGACCAACGCACAAAGAAACGTTGTCTAGGATTAAGTATCGATATTTTACGGTCTGCATATGTGTCCGAGTTCTCAACGTTCCCATAAATATTGTATGAGATTAAATTTTATTGCGCCTCGCCTTCGGCGTGAGTCCGTTGTCTAAAACCCTTGAAACGATGCAGACTAAATCAGATTACAGTGTGGGAATACATACTTATCGATGGGCCCCACGAATGCATTCCGACGAATATCGGCCCTGCGTAGCACGGGACTGACGACCTATAGGAGAGAATTGTAGAGTTGCTGGTACGAAGAGGTTCTCTCTCACTCAAGTTTTACTATTTGCTGCTACGCTAGCAGTACTTCGTATAGTATCTACAGGATAATACGCGCAAGTTTCGTTAAGAACTCGTTATAGTGCAACTAAAGCATTTGTTGCAACGTTTAAACCATCGCATGAACAAACAGACCCAAGTGTTATCCGTATCCGAGTAAAATTAACGCCAATGTAACCGATAATCGTACTTGTTATTGAATCAGTGATATAATATACTCGTGATCTTCTCCTTTATGTTAACCTGAAGACACCTTGTCCCAAATCCTGGCAAGCTCTGATTCTTCACCCGTTTCGCATCGTACTCACCAAGGTTCGTCCTCTTTCTCTGAAGGCGTCGACTGTTTGTTATAACAGGAGTCCCAAGGAAAGAAACCTTTGATCAACATTTCGGCAAGTATCAAAATACACGTGAAACTCATGTCACTTCCAATATTGGTCCTGATTCTGACATCGAGGAAAGACTGCGCCGTCGATAAAGACACCGTTGGGCTACATACCTATTGTTACGCGTATTACCATCCTGACACGTAATACAGCCCTGGAAAGGCTTCACCAAAAACTTAACCTGGCGATTCGAAAAGCAGAGGTTCTTTATAAAGACGAGTTATCTTGTGCGGTGTATTTTGCACCAGGACAGAGTTCACAACGGACGCTTGTTCGATTCGAGTCATCGAATTTTGCGTAACAAGTCATTTTGCGTAACAAGTGCTTGGAAGTAGTGAACTGGGAAATCCTAGCTCATCCGCCATATTCCCCAAACATCACTTCCAAACATATTCCCCAAACATCAGTTCCAAACAATACCGAACTACAATCTTTTCTTGTGTTCAAAAATGGACGATAGCACGTGCAGAAATGTGACCGGCCATTCCCTACTTTGTGTTGGGCGCTGACCAGACTTGCCCTGTCCGATTTACCTGACCGGGCCCTACCATGGCATAAACCGGGCAGATCGCTAAATCGTTTTTACAGCTTACCCTCTATGTTGAGAAATTACAATCTTCTGGCCCTGATACGTTGCGAGCAATGACACCTCCACGTAATGTCTACCCGGTCAGAATATTGACATGTCCTGAAAAGTGAAGCCTGTCTTTAAGAACTCTGTAAAGCTACTTTGCTTTTCACCTCATCAAAGATATTCATAATTGATTAGAATGAAACTAATACACGTTTTGTAGTTCTATTCACCATTAAAGGCATTCATTCCATCAATGATAATCGACGAGGATAAGAATGCTTATCATAAATACCGTGATTGCAATAACTACTTATCTGAACATAACGAATAGTCAAATTATTTCACGCGGCAAACAACTAAAGCAGGTAAATCGTGGGTTCTTAACGCCTTGTCGCCATGTTGGTAAATATCAATGTTCTGGCCGGGAAGACATTACCTGAATGTATTTTGCCAACAATCCGCCGTGTGGCTACAAGCGAAACGCTTCGCCTACGCGAGGTACCATTGCACGAAGATAAAACTTCGTCCTGTGCGGTGTACCACGTACAGAAGTGCGCTGCTTACAGCGTGCGCCTACGTTTATGATTTTGCAATATTTGTGAAATAGCCCTTTGCACTCAAGGCCTTTTTGCTCGGATAGTGAATGATGAGCGCGAGTAGCCTCTCGAGTACAAAGTGATGATAAGTATCAGTATACCGCCGAATGCTATCTATTTTACTCGGGTAGATCGCCAAATGCCTTTCCAGTACTTGATCGTTGTTCTGCCCAGTTACTAATCAGTTCCGACTCAATTCTCGGAAAAGGGAACGGCGGATCGGGGCCTGACCTAAGACACGTTACATGACGAACCCGATCCACCCTGGGCGACCTGACCATGGCCTGATATTATTTAGCTAAGGCAGATCGGACGCAGGGCTTTTTGCCGATTCAAATTTCTACACGGGATCATATGCAGCCACGTAGCATATACACCATGTAATACATCATACGCAGCGTCTCGTGCGCAATCTACATCTATACATAGTCGTGTCTCGGGGGAAAGACATGAACGGATTACTTTTCCAAAAGTCTGGCCGTATTCGGGGCTTGAGACCCCCACTCTCAGCCTTATGGGCTTTACGTCAGTAGCGCACGTTCTATTGTGCCAGCGAAAAAGCCAATTCCCACGAGAACATGTAGTAGTGGAGGGCGGGCGGCCCAAGGGATGTGGGAGTAATAATAGATGATCGTCGGAAAATTCATCGCGTTGGTACTCCGAGATTACAAAGGCTCGAGTATATTATTCTTTCTCCTTTTAATCGCTCCGTTATTATTACGGTATAATGATAACCGCGGCATGCGAAAGCGGCGATAACACTAATTAGGACAATTTTCCAAGTTTTGTCGCGAAATTGTTCGTTTTTCTTCTCAGTGACTAATTTTATCGAAAAAAAAAGAAAAAAGAAAAATAATGGAGTTCCGACGTTGTCGAACGAAAAGGAGAGCATTTTTGGGATTATGTACTCTTGTGTTTTTTTTAGCCGATTGTTCCTTTTTCGTTTATTCGAAATGAGGAAAAAGTTACCATTCTCGTCCAGCAGAATGTTGTCCGGTTTGATGTCCCTGTGAAGGATCCTGTGGCTCCGGAGATAATCAAGGGCCAGCGCAATCTCGGCCACGTAGAGGGCAACGCTTTCCTCGGTGAAGGGGACTTGCTGCTGTATGTGATACCGTAGATCACCGCCGAGCAAGAGATCCGAAACCATGAAGAGATCCTCCTCGTCTGAAAAGTCGATAACAATGAAAATAACAATAACGGCAGCCATGATGCGTGCAAGCGAATTTTTTAACGTTTCGTAAGTACCGAAAATAAACACCGAAAATAAGACAAAATAAAAATGACGAATTCAAACATTATAATTTTCTTGTTAAGGCTTCGGGCTACCCTGAAAATGATTTTTCTTTTTTCTTATCATAATAAACCGTGAAATGTTACGAACAATTTAAGCCGTAGTTGGTATCAAAAATGGCAAAATTGTTGAAGTTACAGATATATTTCGGTAGGAAAGTCGAGCCGCTACGAACGGCAGACCACGCGGTTCGATCAGTGGATACGTAAAGTGTGTTTCGTAAGCACGAAAGAAGCACGCCTTGCACGTAGTTCTTTTAAAAAAATGGCCCACGGTGCTCAATCAGCTGTCGAAGGGGACATGTATGGACCATGAATTGCTGATTGAAGGTAAAACTCACAAAAACCGCACCATCAGCCGAATAACCACACATTTACTTTCTTTTGCGATTATCTCGGAACTACATTTTTCGAAATGGTGTCAAGTAAATCTGGTAAACTATCGTTCCGATTGCTGTGAAATTTGTACACAATACTTTTACATACATTATCTAAGAGACGATGTAGGATTTTTGCGATGAAGTGATTGGTTTTCTTTTGTTGACGTTTCTTCTCGTGAAATTTCGGTAAAAAATACACATTTTGTCCCCTTGGCTCACCATAATTTTCCTAATGGTTGAAAAAAGATATCGCTACGCTACATTGTAGTGACACTGTCCACGAATAAGCTATTTTTTTCAGATGCAACATAACGATGATACACCTGCATCAACATACGCGCGTGGCGTGCGGATGGCCACCGCGGAAATTTTTGCAGCGCTGCAATTTTTTAATATTTTAAACTACAATTTATTTGAGGCATTCTTAAAGTCGTTTCTTACAGTGTGTCAGAAAACAAAAACATTGGTTTTATCCTTTCGATTTTGTGAATTTTTAAAAGATATACCCATTTTCCGAGCGGCCAGGGGGCCCAGACGCCCTGAGGAATACACGAACACAGATTATAACGAATCAAAATAAGTCATAGATATGTATACAACTTATATTTTAATTCATTATAATCTTTTTTATATTTTGTTCAAAAGAAAACTTAAATTTATTTAGAACAAACAAAATCTCCATAACTCTATAAAAATAATAGTATACAATTACGCAGTTTAAAAAATAATATATTATTATTTTTATTAAGATTATTATAATGTGAGATTATTTAATTTATTTATTACTGCTATTTCATGACTATTTTACTACTGCTCCTTCGTTATTGTATTATTTTTATTGATAATTTAATATGATTACTACTATTTGTTACTACTTTTTTACTTATGATATGTAGGTTTCAATTCATTCCTGATTTCCAACGTATGCCCTTGCGGGTTTTTACGTATTACCCTTCCCAATCGAACCCTTTCCTATCAATCCCTACCCGCACGTTGCTGCTTAAGGTTGCTATGGGGTTTGGCCGTCGGGGGTGAAGTACGAGGGGAGCGCCCTATGGTTATGCACTGAGCCGATTAACTGTTACCAACTGTTAACTTTCAAATAATCGTCATATTAAACGTGCGTTTTCGAACTATTTTTTTACATCTATTTGTAAACATGCATTTTTGAACATTCAGTGATTACGATAAGAGTTTTCATTACTTTGTATAATTATTTTCTATAACTTTTTCTCGCTCAATTAACGCGAAATGAAGCGGCAACGTCGTAAAGCGTGGTATATCATAATGCCCAGGATGACAGAAGTGTCGCGAAGTTAAAGACATATGCGCCCCCGTTCGTAACCTCAATATCGATCCAAGCAGCTGTCAAAAATGAATATCGGTCCAAGTAAAAAAAATCCGCTGGAAAGAAAAAGTATGTACTAAAGCTGTCTATAATCGCAAAGAAATAAAAAACTTTGATGATTTTCCGATATTCTAAAAAAAAAATTAGTATGAAAAAATCCCCGTTATTATGTGTTTACCTAGAAATGTATAGAAATGCATAATTTCTGAACAAATTTATCACATTAATATTGAGTCGTTATTACTAATTAAGAGATCCGTACCTATTCTTTCAGCTCCGTGGTAACATTCACTCAGCAGATATTAATGTTGTACTGAAAAATCATCGGGAGTTTTCCATAAGCGTAATGTAATTAGCCCACGAAATACGTCGAGTTGCCGATTTTTTAAATAAAAAACGATACATTGGATCGTATTCAAACTGCACAGGATGATCAGCAAAGAGTTTATAAAGGTCCAGAAAAAAATTCAGCTCGGTGGTAACATGTTGCCTTAGCCCCATAACAACCTTAAGACAGCTATGGACGCAACGGAAGTCAGGTTAAATTATGAACCTAACTTCTGATTCTCTGGTGCACTGATTTTAATTTGAGTTTCTACATCACGGTTTCATACGTATTGACCTTCCGCTCATTGTTTAATGCGCAAACAGCACAACGCTGCTTAACTCAGAGTACCGCTGAAGCTGAACCCCGACCCCTCATCCACCAGTGTCGGTCTTTTTATTTGTTATAATATTTTATTACTCATGGTTGTTACGCATTTTTGACTCAGAAGTTCCCTGACTTTTCCAGGTTTTTCCACACAGGTTTTGTAGATATTCCAGAAAGATTGAGATCAAATAACGAACGTAATTTTTTCAAAGATGGCATATTTGAAAATGTTGAATATTAAGCTAAGGACTTAGAAAAACTGAAATTCGAAAACTAATTGAAACACTGTGAAATAAAAAAAAGTATTTACATTAAAAGCAACTAGAGAACCAGTTTGTTTTTCAAATTACAAACAAAAATGTTTATGTCGGCCAATGAATAAAAAATAAATACAAACGCTTATCTACAATACTAATTGTGTGGTCGTGTATTGACAAATCGAATGCAAATGTATAGAGCTTTAGTTAAAATTAATTTTTAGTTCTTGAAATTTTCAATGTTAGGCACTGGTAGAACTTATATAATGGAGAATAATATGAATATTAAAAATATTTTTTTTATGCTGTACAGTTTTTGTTTTAAGTTGGTTTCATTTTTAGTAGGCTTTGCAAAAAGTAAATTCTGCAAAATTCCCTGACTTTTCCCTGTTTTCCATGTTTTCCATAAACGTAACAGCCATGCTTAAACAGTTACTGCTTTCGATTTATTTTATGATTTTCCTTAATAACTTAGTATTATTTTTTTTTTCATAACCGATTTTTTTGCTCCGGGCAACGGACTTCCTCAGTTTGCACTGCGAAACATCCACCTACCCCTAGGGGCTAGCTCGATCTTAATCTAGACCGGAAAAATAATGCTGGGCAACACTCGAGGGCTCCGACACCACCTCGGCTGCCGCCCAATGAAATGACACGAGGAAAATGAAATATCGCTCTGCGATATCCGCTCCCTCAAACCGGAGGGTGAGCGGCTACCGCAGTCCACAATTGTGTCGCCTCAGTAAACGGAGGGATCTAAGTGTGACCGTCTTCTGCATCCGACCCGCTAGCAACCGGGCACCGGGTTTGCAAACCGGTATGCCAGCGAGGCCCGACACAAAAGACTCGTTCATCCCCCCCCCCCCCCCCCCCCCACGGGCGCCGATGACGAGGCAATGACAGTCACCCTGAATTCCCGGTGCAAGCGACGCAGCTCGACCAGGAGAGGCTGATACTTGAGCTGTTTCCCCTCTTCCTTTTGCGACACGTTCACTCCGGCCGGAACCGAGAACTCATCATGCATATGGTCTTGTCGTCGAAATCGACGAGGACAACCTCATACTTATGCGCGAGAAACGGCCCGATGGTTGCGAACGAGAAGTTCCAATACATCTTGCACCTCTCGCCCACGACAACGGCCTCAATATCTCCTGGTAAATAAGGCGGCACGGGCTTCTGGTCTATCCCATAAGAGTGCGGTACATGGTAGTACAACACCCTTAGGGCCGCGTTACGGCGATGGATATAGCCAAACTGCATTTACCGGGCAGGCCGACAGTAGACGCGTTAGTGTCTCCAGCGAGTGTTTACATGCACGACAAAAAATCGTCGGCAGCGGGTGACCAATAACGGGACTGCAATAGACCAGGGTGTTGATGACTCCGTCTTGGCAGGCGGAGATGAACCCTTCGATCTCGGACATCAGTCCAACTGACCGCAAGAAGGAAAAGGTCAGCTGGGTGGACAGCTCTTGCTCTTCGATATAGTGGAAAAACACACTGTGCATGGGTCTATCCACGTACTGCTGAGTCAGGACATTCATTGTGAAGGCGGTACCATACACAATGGTCCAGCCTGTGCTACCTCGCCTCTAGGGCATACGCTACCGGCTTCTATCCGTATTTACAGACCGAGAACCACCTCCATTGGGCCGGGCAAATCCTTTGGCTTTCGCTGGAAAAATCCTTTGGCTTTCGCTGGACCGACTAGCGAAGAGAGCAGTTTGGCCACGCGGCGTCGAGTCCGACAGCTCTACCGGGGCATTAGCCCCGGCAGCGAGACCGATCTCGACCTCGCGTGCTCATGGGGAACCTCGGGAAGGCCTGCTCCCGTGTCCCGCCCGGACACAGCCCAGAAGACAAGGATCTAGGAAGGGTAAGGGTGTGTGGATTGCGAGCCTAGTGTCGGCGTGCTGTGGCGGGCGCAGCTGGGAGTGCTGCGGACCCACAGGTTGTTTTGTGTGTTGTTCTGTGTGTGGGTGTGTATCGGTTCGGGTTTGTTCGTGTATGACGTCACTACCTATTACCCTACTCTTCTTGAGATCGCGTTCGCGAGGCCCGTGGCAGGCTGGCGAATCAAGACAGATAAAGTTCTTTGATTTAACGTGCAGAACCTAGTCGATGACCCTAACTACACGGCTCCCAGGAGCGAGAAGTCGAGATACGCCCGACAAGCACGACAAGCATATGCAAGCCTCCCAGTTTACATTCAGATGCGGGTCCAAATGCAACTCCCGTAGGAGACGAGTGACTTTCCAACACTCTAACAGCTCGGCGGGCTGCTGCCCGAGCTGTTGGTACGCAACTCACACGCCGGAACCCCCAACAGATTCCTGACCAGGCGAGTCAGGACAGTCTGCTCGGCAGCCCTGATTGTCCGCCGACGGGCTACCGAGCGACGGAGTCTGTTGACAAGACGCTACACCGGCGCCGGCGGAACTCCAAGCCGAGGGCTCCTGCCGCACGATCTGCCGCCTCATAAAGAAATGCCCCCGCCCCATAAAGCTCATGCTGGTGCACTATCTCCAGGAGCGGGTCCGAGCTCGTTATTACATAGCTTGCTATTCCAAGGACCATGCGGTCATGGAGATACTCCAATCTTAAGAGCCCGCGCCCGCCGCTCTGACGCAGCATATAAAGGCGCGGGGTGGAAAATCGAAGGTGCAGACTCCGCCTGGATGTTCATTGTCTTGCGTGTGCCGATGTCCAGCTGTTTAACCCTTGCTTGCGAATGTGGGGTCCGAAACAATCCCACCACTTTTTTTCTTGATGATGTGTGTTCTACAGAAGTGTGGCAAGTAAGGGTTGAGTTCGTCTCTACGCTATTTGACAACGCTAAATGAGTAGAGCAGGACCGGTACAGCGCGCATATTCGTGGCAGTGATCTTATTTTTTCCAGACAGATCTGATTTCCAGATCCGTTCGGGATATATTATTATTATTATTATTATTATTATTATTATTATTATTATTATTATTATTATATCCCAGACGGGAATATATTATTAATATAATATATTCCCGTCTGGGAATAACAATAATAATTATTATTATTATACATTACTACTTTTTATTGTTATTATCATTCCATTTGTTCCGTTCACGGTCACAGTGTGACTCGACTTATTGATGCAAGGCAACCAGGGTCGTAAATCCTGATACCGAACGCGTGCGATTCGACACTGCAAGTCTCGTGATTGAACTCCCGGACCTCAAACTAGTGTGGTGAAGGTGGTTAGTTGAAAACAATTGGAGATAAACTAAGAAACAATTTAATTTATTCACAATCATTTACATCGATCAGTTAAGATTGTTAATCATTTAAGCATGTTGTTTCCGCGTAGTAATGACGACGGTGTTGATAGAATTACCTCATGGAGATGTTTGAGTAATTTGTTCGCGAGAGGCAAGAGTTCTACGCTGATTGGACTCTTGATGTTTCCTCTTCGACCGTTTGATGATTACTATTTCTTGAAAAGTTCGAGTCTCACATCCGTGGTTGGTGATGAGAGCTGCCTCACAAACGGGGGATGCGATCCCACCCCTTGGAAGAACAACAACTAATTTCATTGGTACAAAAATGTAGAAAAAGGAGTGGGTGAATTTTAGCTGTCACCAATCACGGATGAGGAGTGTGAGAATAGAAAACACTCATCAGCCCTGTCGCACACGTGTTGACCAGCGGGGCATTCCAGTGATGAATTTCTTGGCGCAATGAGAAAAAAAACTTTCGCGCTCAACTCTACCCTCACGTGGACGCTTGGTACATCCCTTTATTAGGGGTACATTGGTGCGCCGATATGCGCAGCTTGAACGTAGTCACGTATAAAGGCTTAGAAAAATAAAAAGTAACATTTGCGAACCAAATGTTGAATTGCCCTACACGTATTCCACCAAGCGAGCGAGTCGTCGAGCAAACCCGAGCTAGGGCTATTGACCCTTTTTTATGGATTTCAGGTAAGAGAGAAATACTCTTGCCTGTCGTGCCTTGGGACGATGTGGATGTTTATAATTATATAGAAAATGTTCATACTAGGTAAATTCTTATTTTGATAAAATTAATAACTAACTGCTCGCTCGTTCCGTGTGCGACGGAACACCATTGCTGCTTTTAATAGATTTATTATAATATAATAAAAAGAACAGTAAAAGAGGCGCTGCAAAATAAAAATGTTGAAATATGTACTCCTATTTCAATTTAAAAAATCGAATCTAATGTGATGAACTATAACTTTACAAGCGTATGAGGTTACACTTTCTACTAGCTAAGGTGCATACATCCCTAAAGACACACACACACACACACACACACACACACACACACGCACGCACGCACGCACGCACGCACGCACGCACGCACACGCACGCACACACACACACGCACGCACGCACGCACGCACGCACACACGCACACACGCACACACACATGAAAGAGACATCCTGTATTCGACTCTCTCGTTTCAAACGCGAAACTACTCTCTCTAAAGCGACTCGTCGAGTTTCGGGATAACGACGATAGTAAGTAGAGATAAGAAGAAGGAAAACGAGCCGCAGGATAGAGAAAATAACGAATGAGGTGCGCGATCGTCTTTCGAGAATGAATTTCAAGCAATCACGAGTACAACGTAGAATTTTCTGCTGTAACTGACCTTGAAAACTGAACCATAGATTGACGAGACAGGGATGTTCCAATTTCGAGAGTATCTCGACTTCCCTGGCGACGTTCTTGAGGGCGCCCTTCTCGGCGCACTCACCCTTGTGAACGTACTTCATAGCGTACATGTTTCCAGTACGATCGCGTTTTTGCACGATGCAAACCTGACCGAGAAAAAAACAAGTATGAGAGAAAGAAAAGGCGGGAGCGGTTGTGGAGGTTAAAAAAAATTGGGGTTGAAAGGAATAAGGTTTGGGTTTGTTCATTTGGGTTCGTTTGCTGTTGTCGAAGGTTTTTGTTTGGGTTCGTTTTTATGTTTTGCTTGTGTTTGGTTTTGTTTTGCTTGTTTGAGTTTGTTTGGGTTGGTTTTGGGAGTTCGCTTGTTTGGGTTCATTTGTTTAGGCTTGTTTGGGTTTGTTTTTAGGGTTTTTCGTTTGGGTTCCTTTGTTCAGGTTGGTTTGCTTGAATTTACTGAGCTTTGTTTAGGTTTGTTCGCGTTTCTTTGCTCAGCTACGTTTGCGTTTATTTCCTTAGATTGACTTGGCTTTGTTGATTTAGATCCGTATTGGTCTGTTAGATTGGGTTTATTTGGATTCGCTTGTTCAGGTTTTCCTGATGGTTCGTTTGTTCAAGTTTGTTTGGGTTTGTTCATTTGGGATATCGAAGGATCTTGAAGAGGAAAAAATGATGCTCAAAATGAACATAGCTGGTCCAATGTGTTCCCTCTGTGGGTCCTTGAAGCCTCTAAAATTGTAGTTCCGCAAATTAAGAGGACGCGCCGATCGATGATTGCGTTTTTCTGGAACGCGAGTGTCTGGAAACTTTAGGACGTAATAAGCGCGTTATTGGCCATACGATCGATCGTCGATGTGCCCGTGTACTATTTTTCTCTCTTTCTGTTTCATTATACACGTGCACAAGATCATTATCGCGGTTGACATGAAGCTTTCAATAAAAAAGATGATTCTCAACGTGACCTGGCTTTTTATTCGTTCCACAATGTTCTTTGTCATATTTATAAGCTTTCGTAATTAATGAAGCGGCCGTTGAAAGGCGGATTACTCATGCGGTGAATATTGGATGCCGTCGAGTGGGAAGTCGGATAATTTTTATGCAGTTTTGAGGATGCGGAAAGGAGACTGGTAAATATTGTGAATTACGTGTTTTTGGGAAATATTCTCTGAAATATTACTCTCCATACCAGGTGTAGAAGTATGAAACCGGAATTTCCCTATAGATGGTGCTAGCCATCAGTTTAGAGACCGTAAGACCGCTTCTGCAGCGCCATCATCTCCCTCTAATAGCTGACGAAGACTTTCAACACACACCAACCCAAGTTCCCTACACCGGTATATTTTTCTATAACCTTAAACATGTCGAGTGTTGTGCCTACGAACTACGATTTGCGGACAGCATTGGTTTTCTGTTATCATTTGAAGAAAACTGCTGCAGAATCGCATCGAATGCTTGTCGAAGCTTACGGTAAACATGCTCTTGGTGAAACAGTGTTTCGAGTGGTTCAAAATTTCAAAAATGGTGATTTTGACGTGAGAAACGAAGAGCGTGGAAAACCACCGAAAAAGTTCGCAGACAACGAATTGCAAGCCTTATTGAATGAGTGATACTCAAGGATGAAGATGATACTCAAAGTCAACAAGAACTCGCGGATCAATTGAATGTGACGCAGAAAGCCGTCTCCATTCGTTTTTATCATTTTCAAACAACAGAGTGTAATTTTTACAAAAAAAATCCGGTTTCATACTTCTACACCTGGTATGTTCTTCTGAATATTATTCTAGATATATTCTTCTAAATATTCATCCGGACATATTCTTTTAAATATTATTCTATATATATATTTCTAAATATTATTTTAGATATATTGTACTAAATATTATTCTACATATATTCTTCGAAAATATTCATTCATGATGATGATGCACTGTAGGTATTTACTTTGAATTCTTACCTTGCCGAAACTGCCCTTGCCGATGGCTCGTAAGATTTGAAAGTGATCGAAATTCACTGTGAAAACGAAGTGTGTAGGAATGTCACATCTTTGATATATCGCAGACGGAAATTAGGGCAGGTCAATAGAGTCTCAATTACTTCCTGAGTTCCAACGTATACACATGCGTGTTTCTATGTACAGGGTCCATTATGAAAGCAATGCGCATTTTCTGGGAAAAAATAGATTTATTGATCTTATCGGTACAAATGCTTAAAATTCTTCGAGATAGTCCCCTCGGTGAATATTTACAAGTGGGGCTCCAGCTCAGAAAAGGGGTTGAGACATTTTGTACCTAGTCGATGTATTTCAGGGCACTTTTTTTATAATATTTAAATCGGGGGAAGGCAATTTCAACCCATATTTCAACCGCCAGACGCTTTTTATTACTTTTTCAAAGGTATGGAGGAAACGGGTTTGGTGACATCAAGTGTCACCAAACGGTGACAAACAAACCCAAACAAATTAAAGTAAACATACAGAAAACGTATTTCAAAATTCGAATATTTTCCGGGAATATTTTTTTCTTCATAAAATACCCCTCCCCCATCATGAAAAACATATTTTCATACTGCAGAATAGCCCCGAACACATGAAGAAAATTTTGGAGCCGATTAGGGCTGGAGTCCCACTTGTAAATATTTACCGTCTCCTCCTGCATCAATGCACTTGCGGAGAAGACGTGCCTGCCACGCCTGAAAGGCACCCTGAAACTCCTCCACAGGAATGCCCTTCAAGAACATCGTAACATGCGTTTGGATGTTTTCCACGGTCTTCCAATGCTTTCCTTTCAGCTCTCTTTTCAGTTGGTGGAACAAAAAAAGTCACAGGGAGCTAAATCGGGATTGTAAGGGCCTGAGGTGCCACTGGGGTGCTGCTCCGGGACAGCGCGTTGGTTACGATGAAGGTCGTGTGGCTGAGAGCATTGTCGTGGTAGAGTTCGACCGCGTTTTTTATGTCAGCCCTCATGCGCGCGACCCGGCGTTTCAATCTCCTGAGCACCTCCAAGTAAAAGGCTGCGTTGACAGTTTGTCATTGCGGTACAAACTCAAAATGGACGATTCCTCGGACGTCAAAGAAGACAATGAGCATGGTTCTGATGCGAGACTTGCTCATGCGCGCTTTTTTGGGGCGGGGAGAGGATTTTGTGTGTGTGAATAGTAATATTTTGGAAGCTTCCATATCGGCAGAAGCCCTATTGTATGAGCCAGGAATTGATGAGTCGATGTAGGTAATTTTTTAATTAGTATTTTTATATATAAATCAAGTGTAAAATTGGGAAACTCTTTCAGACATTTTCATAAATGTATGACTAAACTATGAACTTTAGCAAAATTTTATAAAGATTACTTTCGTTTTAAAATTACCCAAAATGTTTAAAAAATAATAATTCATCCCGAAAAACTTTAATTTTTTGAAAAATTGTTTTAACAATTGGCTATAAACAATTGAATGCTCGACTTTTCGTCAAAAATTGTGATATTCGGATTCAGCGGATCAAACTACATAAAAGAAAGTTTAGCTTCATCCATCGAGCTCAAAATTATACGAACATATTTTCGCCTGCGTATCCACCGTATCCACATCGAAAAACTTCAAACGCGTTTTTCTCGAAACTATGTTTTTCAAGTCGGTGACCACTATAATTAATAAAATCACTCTATGGATTTTGATGAAATTTGGTGTGCTTATTGATAGCATTAAAAACTAGTCTTTAATCGAAGGATTTTCATTTGTGTTGAATATTTCTATTTTTTCTTAACAATAAACGAGCGATTTTTTGCTCAAAAATCGAAAGTTATCTGTCGGAAGTCGCCATTTGGTTAATTTTGGAAAAAAAAACAGATTCGAATAAGGACTAGATTTATATTCAACTAATGATTTTTTTGGTTTTTTAATTTCAGATGATCCAGTAAAATTTCATGATGGTCACCGCAAAGCATTACATGCCGAAAGGGGTCCGACAAAGATGGCGATATTTTTTTAAATAATCAATTTTTTTCTTCGAAAATTTGTACAATTTAAGTTGAAATATAACATAAAAAGTCTGTGTAACCACTTTTGTAAAACAAACTTAATTGTTATAAAAAAACATTATTAAAAATGCTCGTTTCTTCACGCCTCTGACTGCATCTCACCCCTTAACTGGAAGTACCCCGCCAGAGCCGAACCCCGACCGCCCATCTACCAGTGTCGGTTGGAAATTAGAATAATTTAAATAACTTCATAATTATATTTGATTATGTTGAAAAAGTCTACTATTCCGAATGATTCAAATAACTCGACAAATAAAATTAATTTTGTTTGTGAAGTTACTCAATTAGAGTGATTAAAATAACCCGACCGACATGGGGTGGGCACAACGGAAGTTAGGCTAGATTAGCAAATTCCGGGTAGGGAGTGATAAGAAAGGGTTCAATTGGGCAGGGTTATACGTGAAAACCCGCAAGGGTATACGTTGGAACTGAATAATCAATTGAGACCTCAAATTACAATGACAGATTTAACTAACTCGAATAAATTGAATTTTGTTAAAAAAAAAGGTATTTGATTAGAGTAATTCAAATGAATGAATCAATAAATTAGATCTTGTGAATAAAATAATTTAATTAGTAATTCAAATAACTCAATAAATAAAGTGAATCTTGTTTAAAAAAAATGCTTCATTGCAGTAATTTAAAGAATTAAATAAACAAATTGAATTTTGTGCAGTACCATTTGATTACAGTACTTTGAATAAATCAATCAATAAATTGGATGAAGTCCGAAAAGTTCCCACCTCTGATCGAGGCGAAATTTTGCAGACTTTCTTTTTGACATGTTAAGAGATTCCCTGAAAGGATTTTTGGCGACGCGCCTTAGTTTTCGTGATATCAACTTTTGAAAGTTGTTTTTTGTTTACCGCGCTCCTACTATATCTATAGCTAACAGACTCAATTTTCGCTATATCTATATATGATATCGCGCTCTCTGTTTTGTGCGAGTGGTGGGAATGCTAAAGTGGGCACGACGGATGTACATATGGAACCGTACGTGCGTGGAATATTGAGATACACTTTTCTACAGTTCATTTTTTTGGAGGTGTAATAGATAGATAGATTTCTATCTTTTTGGGATTTTTATCGGTTTCCATCATTTCTATTTTTTTTGTTGGTTTTTAAAATAATTTTCAATTTTTTCGATTTTTTATGATTATTGTTCTTTTATTTGTTTTGTCTGGTTTTTACATTTCTTTTGGATTTTGCATGATACCTCCTTATAATCATTGTTAACCGGCCACGGTAGCGATAGAACCAGAGTTTCTATCGCCCAAACTTGACGAACATCCACATAAAGCGGAGATCGCGATAACGTATATTAGATATAGCCAGAGCTGAGCTCGTCAGCTATAGATATAGTAGCGCTCCTACGATATCTATAGCTGGCGCTAAGTTTAAAAAAATCGATAAATATAGCGCGTCGTCGAAAATCCTTTCAGGGGATCTCTTAAAATATTAAAAGGAAGGTCTGTACAAAGTTTCAGCCCGTTCGGAGGAGGTACCTTTTCGGAACTTCACCCAATAAATTAAATCTCGTTGAAAAAAGAAGTGAATTCGAGCGATGTAAATAACTTAATAAATAAATGTAATTTTGTTCATTTATTAAATTGGAATGATTCGAATAATAAATGCACTTGATTTGCTTGAATGAGTCTTAAACAGATCAATTCGAATAACTTAATATATATATATATATATATATATAGTATCGCGATTAATTAGCGGATTTTGAAAACCATATTCCTTACCGGCAACACAAATCAAAACTTCTTCCGTCTCATGTTCCTTTCACTTTCTCCAGGAGGGAGGAAAAATCCGCAAAGTAAGAAAAAAGTAAAAAGTTCACCGGTCAGAAAAAGAAAAAGTCAAAAGGCGGAAAAACGTTCATCGTACGCGATCTCAGTCGGAACAACAAATAAAAGTTCGCTCACCTTCCTCGCCGGGGGTGGGTGCGCTACGCGCGGATTGGTTGCTACCCATTTTGTATATAATTAATGTGTCATCGCTCGAAAGCAGCAGGCGGGTGCTCGGCGCCGTGTGTCAGCGGATGAGAAGCGTCGCGAGTCCCGTTGAAACGTGGTGGTCACCCGCCCGCTCGTTAAGACGAATTTATCGTACGGCTCGTTGCTCTCGCTCATCTTAACACGCGAGACGGCTTCACGCAATTTTTCCTTCCTCGGAATTCTCCACGCGAAATATTCACGCTCACGCTCTTATTATTATTACAATTATTGTTCTTCAAAAATACGCGCACAAAAACGCCGCGACGTTCACCTCAAACCGAACAGTTCAGTGTTTAGTTTTTTTCTTTTTGTTTTTCGCTCTCGTCAAGCGCGCGACGTGCCGAGTGTGGCGCTGGAACGGATACTGCGTTGCTCTAGTAGCCGCGACAGCCGCGCGCGCTGTGACGAACTATCGCGCGATGCTTCACTTCTGTGCGGTCGCGCGACCACACACGCGAGCTTTTTGGCGCCTGCGTCGCGTCGCCGCGAGTCGAGTCGTCGACGTCGCCGCAGTGGCCGCTACATCGCGTTCTCAACGTAGCAAGACACGCGCTCTTTCGAAGGCTCGCTGAGAGTTGGAGTCGGTCGGGGTAAGAAGGGATCCGAAAACCCTCTGTGTTCAGTGTGGTCGCGATATTGTGGACAATTAGCGTCTTGAATCGAGTGGCGCTGTTGTCGGTCTGTGCTTTTATAGATATACCAGATGTCCCATTTTAATCCTACACGTGATTTGTGTCGTAAAATACTGTTCCGATCAAATATTGAGTATAATAAAACGTTTATGGTTCAAAAGGGTACTCTAGAATAAAAATAATTTTGGTTCAAAATTCAAAATGGCGCCGTTAAGACGGCCGACATGTTTTTGACAATGAGAATGTGATTTATTTCGCCAAAAAAAAATTGTCGAGCCACTAACTAATGGCGAGACCGGCTACGCACAAGCTACCTCTGCGCAGCTGGGGTGCAGCTGATTGTAGTACCCCTCGAAGTTATCTCGTATTGTCTATATTATGTTCAACGAGAGAACGACACAGCGTCGCACAGGTTTGAACGGCCAGTAGGTCGGATTGGGGTAGTGGGGCAGCAGCTCAGTATCGTATCGGGCCCTGCGCCAACGTGGCAACGGAAAGAGCGTAAAGAGGGCAGCGCATTATGCAGGATCGCACCGCGCCCAACGAATTCAGGTTCGGTCGCGGGTTGTTCTCTCGTTGAACGCAGTATAATAGCATGCTTCGACCCTCACGCTAGGGCCTGGAGCTTTTCCCGGCATGCACTACAGCGATCGATATTTGGCCCATAGTGGGGGCTGTTGAATCTATGGCGGTCCCGATAATAGAGGTCGCTATGTACTTTTCATTGAAGACTTAATTTATTTTGAAAATTCCAACCTTCTCACTGCTTTCCTAAATCAGTTGATGAGATTCTTAATTGCAACAATGTGAACGAAGCCGGCTTACGGCAAGTACAGCTTACTTGGATTTTGTTTAGTATTAAACTATTGAAATCTCAATTAGAGGCGGCTCGCTGATACAGACAGACGTGATTAATGAGACAATATAATCAATGCGAATCAAATTGCAAACGTGCATTGAAAGTGGTGGCCATCACTTTAAGCACCTTTATGCAACATTTTAGGCTATAATCATAGGAATTCTTATTTTATTGATTTTTCATACTAAATCTGGACCGATCATCTTAAAATTTGGCGTGTGAAGCACGGTCTTGCATACAAGTCTGGAAACTCGATGAAATTTTGGTAGTGGGGGTAACTCGACTACTCAAACCGAATTTGTGGTGTCGCTAGTACGGAGGAGTGTTGTTCGATAGCGAACTCATAACCTGCGTATGGTACGATTCCATCATGGTTTTATATACAGGTCTTGAAACGAGGGTCGTATTGGATAAGCGGCTTGTAGAAAAATTTGATTCTTAGGTTAGGCTATAACGTGAATGCGGGAGTACAATTGCCTCTGTCGCACACAACACTCCTCGATTGCAGCACCTCTAGCGTCGAGCTTCGGCAAAGAAACCATATGAACTAACGGAGTTTGCAGACCTGTATGTAAGACCGTGGTCTGGAATTATTTTTAAATCATTGATACAATACTGAAAAAAAATATAGTGATTAGATTTTAAAAAATTGAGGTGACCTTGCAATCACCGAAGCGCCTTTACGTGGATGCACCTCTTAACCATCATTCCATGACCGCATTTGAACTAGGCAACTTTGTTGGGAACAGTTCTCTCCTGAGTCCGATACGTTAGAAAATATTTCTGCTGCTAATGGTTCTGTCTCACCCAGTATATGTATACCCGGTGTCTCAGACAAGGTGTTACGAACTTTTATCTAAAAAAGTACGGGTTATAATAAAAAATGCTTAAAATAAAAGTTGTCCCTTATCAAGAGGGAAAAAAGATGGTGATGTTAATTTGTCCTTGAGTATGATAGTCAAGCACCTGTAAAGGTCAACTTGGACATTTTCCCCTAAATCCTTATTTTTTATTCCTTATTCTTGCAGCTTACCTCGAGAGATTTTGAAAACACTATGGATGAGTATTGTTTTTATTGAGTATTTAAGACGTACTGCGGTGACGCTGATACCAACGGAATTGTAATTTTCACAACTCATAACTGAAAAACTTATCAAAAAAGGACGTATGAGTAGTGTTTTGAAAAGCTCTCGAGCTAAGCTACAAGAATCTACGATGAATAATAAGGCTTCTGAGAAAAGATTTCGAAGTTGACCTTCAGATAAGCTTGGCGGCCAAGGTCAAATTGGCATTGGCATTTTCTTCCCCTGTTAAAATGAAACAACTTTCATTCGAAACACGTTTCATTACAATCCGTACTTTCTGAGATATAGGCTTGTAACTCTTTATCCGAGACACCCTGTATATCGAGGACAAATCAACACCAGCACCGTTCGGCTTTTCAATCCTCATTTGGCACATTATTTTCACGAACAGGGAGCAGTTTGGACTCCGGAAGACAACTCGATAAATTTCTCGCTGAAACAACAAGCAAGTTGCTACGTAATTTCTTTTTTTATACTATGAGCGACGTGACTGGGCAATTTTGCCCGCCCTTACCAATACGGGCGCGCTTATCTTTTGCTTTTGTTAAATATATTCTCGATACAGACCGACTCGATCCTCGGAGTTCCTTCTCCACTTATACTCGAATTCTGCGCTGCTTGTTCGCTTTTGTTTCCACATTTTTCTTATTCGCTCCATCTGACGAAGCCCCCGCGATGGTCGATATCCCTCGGGCTGCTTGCTTATCGCTCGAGGCATCCATATCGAAGCACCGCGGGAAATAAAATAGCATAAAAAACGACTATTCGTTATACAGTAGTATCGGTATCGCAAATCGGTAGGGTGGAAAAACATCGACGTTTCGCGCAAGGCATGTTAGCGCGATAGTCGTTTCTGCTTTTGGTGCTTTTATTCAATGTCAATATCTTCGCTCGTCGATGATATCGGAAAAAACTTTTCACAACCTTGCGCCGATTGTTCTAGCGAATTTTCGCAGCTTGGCGAGTGTCGCGGTTTTTTTTTCTCGTCGCCACTTTGGCCCATAAATCACGGAGACTCTCATTTTTCAAGTCTACCCCATTTCTCATCTGTCCCCCTCCGAATCGCTTTATTTATTTTTTTGCACGCGGTCGGCATGAACGAGTCGAGTGCGTAACGTATGTGAGGTTATACTGCGATCAACGAGAGAACGACACGCTTCTAAACCCAAATTCGTCCGGTACGGTCAGATCCCGCCTAATGCGCCGCCCTATTTACCCTCTTCACCTTGCCAAACAGGCTCTGTACCAATGTTACGGGCTCTAGCAAGCCTCACTGCCTCTATATACCGACCCACAGGCCGCTCAAAGCTGCGCGGAGTTGTGTCGTTCTTTCATTGAACGCAGTATAGAGTACTCTGTACTTCGAAGCCGCGGCAAAATGATGAAATATAAGGGTTCCAGTAAAGTGTCGCTCATGTAGACCGCGTCTGATATGTTATATATGTATATATAATATGCACATGTTATTTTGACCGCAACATAACCTTCATTATTTTTCGATATTGACCGAAAGTATGCAATTTAAATAGGGGTATAACGTCGAAATAAAGAGTGTAGAAAAATGAAAAGTTCATATGTTTTTAGCGAAATTCTAAACCATGTATGTAGCAGGTAAATTTGTAATACTCTTCTCGTGTCTTTCATTACCGGCATGAGTATAATACAAAATAATTTAGAATTCATAAAGAACAAATCTCCATGCTAATTGCTTAAATCTGCGAATTATTTTCTTCATTTGTCAAATGCTACCGATTATCGTGCGCTGTTTCCGGCATTGCAGCAATACGGGACCTTACGCAAAGCTCAGCGCAGATGGCGCCACGTAAATATAACGTGTGGCGGTCCTGCTAGTTCCACCATCTCACCGCTACGCGGCTTGGCTTACACATCGTTCCAGCGTTTCTCACAAGCGGTCGCAGGGGCATGCGTTACAATATATACAACCGTCTTTCCCCTAGATCCTAACACCCAGCGCGTCTAGGGCAGGGTGCAGTGACACAGCCCTACTGATGAGTCTGTCACTGTACCCGAGACGAAACGCACAATCTTTTCCTGCCTCTTCCTACCTTACCGACTTTACAGACTGGACAAGCCGCGGACAAACAACTACAGGAGTAGAGAGCCACACAGACCGAATCTCTACAAACGTAAACAAACGAAGCTGTCAACGCGCGCGCTTCATATTCGCAGTGCCAGCTCTGTGCTAAAATTATACGAATGGACAATAATTGCATCCACTTGCACTACACATGCATTCTTCACAATTTCTTCACGACAATTGGATTATTTCAGGAAAATTTGACAATAGTAGAAACACGGGCATAACCAAAGCGAATGTCACTAAACGTCATGTTCTGCTTACGTAATAATACAATATACCCTCTAGCGGAAGAAATTGGCAGTTGGGTTCCCCATTACATTACGAAAAAAAGTTCATACCATTATTTTTCTAGATAAATTACATCCGTCTTCATAGATGTTCCTTGAGGATGAAGAATTCCTTGTTCTTTCTTCAGAACAAATAACAGTTATCCTTATTTCCCAAGAAACGTCTATGAATACGGTTGTTCGTTCTTCCATCGCTTCTCTTAAATTATTACGTTTTTCAGGTTCAATCGTTGTGTCACTTTCACTCAGTGCTCTGGCTATTACTATATCGGTCCCCCGCTAGGCCAGCGAGCCTAGCGGTGAAATTTTGTACCCGAAATTTTCACACAGTCGGACGTTTTTTCTACCGCCTTTCCCATGGATTTCTACTCTTCCCGCCCTGAAAACATCTACACCCGCGAAGCTCTTTGCGCAGCATACGATCGGGAACTCCCATCAAGCGCGTTGCATCCAATCGGAATCTCTCAACATAATCCGAAGCTTCACCCCTATTTCGACGGCGTCGCGTCGCGGTCCACTTCTCACCGTGAGAAGTTGAGTGAATTAGGAAACTGCTCCAACGACGAGGGTAACACGCCACAGGGTATATGTGTATGCGTGTGTATCATACAAATCGGGAGAGAAATCCACGTGATTAGATTGCCGAAACGAGTTAATGAATCACGTCAACGGAGATGATGGAGGAAGGGCAGAGGGAAGACTCGAGGGACAAGGGTAGGAAATAATAACGTATACGTAATATGTACATATAGGTGTGTATATGTATACATGATATTACGAGAAAGTTATGGCGAATAATAGCACAAGATAGAGCTCGAGTTTCTAGGATCAATAACCGTTATGTGGCGGTAATACACGGCGCGTCGTGGCACTACCACGACGAAGACGACACAACGTCGCCGGCCTGTCGCGCGGTCTCAAAGAGGGATTCGCACACGTGCATCCTCGCACATACTGTTTACGCGCGTCGTCGCGTTTCTTATTTTCAAATGTATACAGGGTGATTCACTAGGAGTTAACCACTCGAAAACATCTTTAAATATTCATTTTAAACGAAATAGTCGAAGACCAAAGTTGTATGGTTTATCAATGTATATATTTCGGTAGTCTTAGATTTCTTTCCAAGTAGAGGTATCAACCGGATTCCAAGGTGACCTCTACTTCTTCAAAAGAAAATCCTTTTATCACTGGCCACCAATGTAGAGTACGAAAAAACAAAATAATGATCTATAATATCATGACCTTGGGATGACCTTGTAATACAATAAAATGCAAAACAGTAATTAAAGCAAGGCACGCAAAAAAAGACGGTAGGAGACTGAGGAAATACTAATGAAGAGGCCATACATGAAAATGAAAGAAAACACGAGTGGTAGATATAAAAACAAAGGAACGCTGGAAAATCTTTCATTCGGAAATCATATCGTAAAATGTATCGTGGCTAATGGGCAGATCTTTTAACATGTCATGCAATAAAAACATGCGATTCTAAAACTACCGCCTTTTTTGCTTGTCTTGCTCTAATTGAAGGTTTGATTTTTTTTGTTATTTCAAGGTCACCCCAAGGTCATGAAGGTCATCGGTTTTGTCTTTTCGTGCTCACATTCGTGGCCAATAAAAAAGAGGTTTTACCTTTAAAAAGTGGTGGTGACCGTGAAGTCGGAATGATGCCACTAATTGCAAAAAAATCGAAGGTGACCAAAATGCAGACAATCGCAAACCACCTAAATTTGGTCTCTTACTTTTTCCTCTAAAACTAATATTCATAGGTGTTTTTGGGTGATTAACTCCTGATGAATCTCCCTATATATGTACAGGGTGTCGCAGGTATGGTGGTACAACTTTATATGTCAGAATGTCCGGATTGCAATTAAAAATGTTTAAAAAAGGTTGTTTCGTTTCGAGAGAAGACAAAGATGGCAATGTCAATTTGACCTTGGGTGTGCCGCCATGCTCGTGTGGAGGTCAACTTAAAAATTATCCATTAGAAGCTTTTCTTATTTCATATTCGTGTAGCTCACCTCGACAGTTTTTCAAAACACTATGGATAAGTATTTTTATCAAGTACCCTAGTCTTACCGCAGTAATGTTAATACCGGCTATAAAGTAACATTCAAGTCTCATAATTGAAAGAATAATAGAAAAATAGTCGTTTTCGTGAGAACTTTTCAAGCTGGAGGGTCGTGAGACTTCGAAGGAAACACCCTGTGTATTGGAAGCGGGGGCGAGCTGGGGGCGTTCGAGGGTAATTCGACAGGTGCGGGACAGTTGCGCTTCGCTATTTGACGGTGTATTCTTCGTTCCTCGCATCCTGGTGTTTTTGAAGATTCCGCGCCTCGGTGCGGTCGGATCGGGAAATTTAGCGCGTCGGTTTCTTTGGGTTACAAGAGCGAGCGAATTCTCGAGTGGGTACTCTGAGGTATCTTTCTTAACGTGGCGCCTCACAGTTGCGGCGTAAATGCGCCGTAGTTTGCGGAGGGAGGCGTGAATAGTCATGGTGGTGTTGCATGGAGCGGGATACGGAGCACAGAAGGTATGCAGTTAACGTCGCAGTGAGTTATGCACGATGGTGGTAATTTCATGCTAACCCCATCTACCTGCATAACCCACGTGCACATAAGCGTGTATACGCGTCTATTTTATGCTAGAGCTGAGCTGGGGTGAGAGGCGCGAGAATGCGAGGGATTACATAGGGTGTCCGAAAAGTCTCCAGGGATGTTTACAGGGCGGATAGATCGTGAAAAACTGGAGAGAAAAGTCCTTTACCGTTTCTTCGTCCGACGCACCGTTGCTGAGATATCGACTGATAAAAAGTAGCCAATCAGGCGCGCGGGCTGACCGGCCGCTACGCGCGAGCCCATCCCGTGTGGCTGGGAGGGACAAACCGCGCTCACCCTGAACGCAGGCGGCCCTCACTCGCCCCGTGAGAGGCAGCCGCCACATCGGATTAGCTGACACTGATCAACTAATATCCGAGCAACGCCGTGCCAGAGAGAAAAGTGTCACGGGACTTTTGTCTGGAATTTCAAGATCTATCCACTCGGCGCAGATTGAACGAGGCTCTTTGGACCCCCTGTGCATGAGGGATCTGGAAGCAGCGAATGAGGGCGAAAAGCGAATAGCGGCGAGCTAGACTGGCCAAGCTCTTTTTTTATTCGACAGAGTGTGCTCTCGTGAGTGCAAGAGAAACAAAAATATGATTAGCTACGTATATATGTGCATGGATAGATAAAAGCTCTGGCGTATTCATTGAAATTGGCCGCGGTCCATCAGGAGGATTGCCCACGTAACTCTTGCAAAGCCACTCAGCTTCATCGAGAGTTTCCTATATATCCACACATACACACATACACACACACACACGCGCGCGTGAGTCGCGTGTGCGTTATCGCGTACATATATGAGTTTCTCATGTGCGGCTACATCGTAGTCGGTGAGCTTATGACATCGGCCGCAGATATAACGGAGAGAAAGGGGGAGGGAAAGCGATTCTGTGGGTTCTCTTATTTCCATTTCTGATCGCATGCAACAGCATAGCAGATGCGATAAAATCGACGATTCGAGCGTGCGGGTTCCAGGTGTTCTGGAGTCCGATCGACGCCAGTCGGCTCTCGCACGAGTCTTCGAACGACACTCGACCCAACGAGGAATACCAAAGAATATCCTTTTTTCTCCCTTCTCGTATACACCCGCGTGCACCTAAGAGATGTGAAACGAACATAGATTATGGGCTTAGAGTGCGGGGTCCCGAACTCTTTGAAAAGGATGCTAGAAAAAGCGGCCCTGTAACTGTGGAATGTTTTAATGCTCCATTTGACCACTGGCGTCGCTCCAATCCTGACAACTCCATCGATACAGTGATAAATCGGTCTAGCAGTGAAGGTGACGATTGCGTAGTTATGACAACAAGTCATCGGGATTTATTGTACTCGCTATGGAGGTTGGGTACAAAAGTTCCACAAGGAAAGCGGTAAATAAAGCGTCCGCGAAAGTGTAAAAAAGTTCAGGTACAAAATTTCACCACCAGCGTCGCTTGGATGAGAAGGGACAGAGAAATATAGTAATAGCCACAGCACTGAGTGAAAGTGATAACGATTAAACCTAAAAAACGTAATACTTGGAGAGAAGCGACAAAAGGACTAAAGTAATCCTGAAAATGTTTTCCGTAACGTAGTTGCTGTAATACCGGAAACTGGAGTACAAAAATTGAAAGTACTTGACAAATGAAGGAAATAATGCACAGATGTGAGCAATTAGCAGCGAGATTGGTACTTTTTAAAATTATGAATTATTTTGATTCATACGTATGCCGATACCGGAAGACACTAGACAAGTTTACAAATTTACATGGTATACACATTGTTTAAAGTTTTACTAAAAACATATTAATAACTTTTCATTTTTCTAAACTCTTTATACTTAACATTGTGCCCGTATTGATATTGCATACGTTTGATTGGTATAAAAAACCAATTGCGGCTGTTGCTGTAAAAAAATCGGCCGCGATCTACACCTGCAGAGACTAGAGTTAAGGTGTCCGAACGATTACGGCGATCACGATCCAAAAGCGTCCATGAAAATTTAGTTATTAGTAGTCGGTGGTTTCACCGCGTGCATCGCTGGTAGGTACATCTATGAAGACTAGATACCAGGAGACCAAGCTCCCGTGCAAAGCCGCCGAAAAAGGCCTTCCCAAAAATGGCTCCAGCATAGATGCCACTGGGGTGCCGCGGGCCCTATGTATCGTAATATCATGGAGGCTAGCCGCTCTGATCGGACCCATGTTTGCATATATCTGTACATGTGGTCCGGAGCACCCCAGCGCCATCTATCGTGATAGCGTTTTGGGGACGAGTTGAAAAGCCGAGTATGGCCTCCTGTATCTAGTCTCCATGGGTACATCGACGAACCGAAATGAACTGAGTATTTTGTTATTATTCTTTATCTGTACAGCGTATCATGATGTGTGATTATTTTCAAAAGTTTTGTCTGGATTCCTAATTCTTGTGACTTTTCTTGTGTCCATAAATAAATTTTGTTTGTTACTTCCTCCGCAACGAAAACAACATATTGATCAAATTTTCGTATTTCGTTATTATTCTCAAAAACAAGGTATATTATCTATATAAGAATTCTATCTATCTATATAAAAAGTTTCCTTTACCAACCGGTTTCTCAATTAATTTGATCAAATTACCGCTCCATATGAAGAAGCAACGAGTGCTTTTTGTATATCGTACGGCACTGGTTTTAGTAGAAGTAGCAAAGGGTACTTTCTGCATATTGTACGGCACTGGTTTGTCGCAGACTTCAATTCGGTTCGGTAGAAGAGCAGCGCACCTCTCTCATCCGGTTTTCCGTGGTAATTACTTTAACACTGCCAGCGAGACTAGAGAGAAGGAGTGGACACAGCATAGGCCAACACGTAGTTCCAGCGTCTTAAAAAATCCGACTTGCAATAGTTCCAGATCGTGCCACTAGCAGCTCTCCTGACGATAACGTCTCAAATAATTATAATAGTCAAAACTTAACGCACGCGCACAAATTATAATAGAATTTGATTTCGATATATCTGTGTGCTCTGTTTCGAGGCGCATTTTTAATATTATTGTGTTTTCTAATATTGAGAAAATCTTCACGAAATTGTTTTCTTCAAAGCCCAAGGTAGAATTATTTTTAATATTGCTCCCAATCAATCGCCATTAGGGTTATCCTTCAGTTTCTTTTTTCATGCATGTAGATCAATCCATGAGAAACGTAACCTTTTACGCTTCATTCTCCCTGGAGTAATAAGCATAAGATGGAGCATATCTTATGAGTTATTTTCCTGGCAAATACAACTGCAATTTTTTGACAAGTTTCTTTTTTCTCCAGTGCAGTTGCATTCACAAGCTACATAAAGAGTCATATTGTTTGCACAGGGCAATTTTTTTCAAACTTCCATTCGCATCGGTGATAAAAATCAATCAACTGAATACCCGTTTCTGAAACATATTTCCAATCCACGACAGTCAAGGCTACATTTGTGTTCTGTTTTTATTATCTTAGTTGGTTTATATAGTCTGTTCATCGCTTAATTTCATTAATTAATAGTTGCTATTGAGTTTCCAACAATGAGAAAGACAGTGAAATAGGAGAGGTAGACACAACAGTTCGGTCCCACCACGTATGTGTTGTCAACAGCAACCGAGAGCACGGCAAGAGCACCAGGCTAGTAGGAGCTATTCGATCGGACACATACGATCGCAGCACCTGCTTATTCGCTGCGTTTTTGCGGACGTTTTGTAAGCACTGTGTGCTCACTCCTTACCTCTAATCTCCCTGAACACTGCGTTCGGTCTTCTTACCTCTAGTCTTCTTGTACACCTGTTTGGACTCCAGTGCTCTAACCCCCCCTAGGTATAGCGTACATGCGGTTGTCTAAATCGTAACCTTGAAAATTTGAGGTTAGGAATCCCTACTCCTCATCTCGGCCAAGTTAGACAGCAGCACCACTAATTTCTCACAATTTCGCGGACGAATCGTAACGCCGACTCCTGTACTCTACGAGTCTCCGCGAAGCAAAAAAAAGCCCCTTCCCTTGCCGGTGCGTGTCCTCGTTGCAGTAGCGCCCGTTGGCTCTCGAGCAACGCACGCACGCTCGATTCTCATCTTTTTTTTCTAGCTCGCCGGTTTGCCCCTTTCCCTCTCGGTCGTTTTCGCCCCGTCTGTCCGTCCCGCGAGTGAGCCGAGCGCACCCGGCACTCATTGTCAGTATTCGTCGCGAGTCTGCTGCGCCTCGGGGATTTTTTTAACGTGCTCGCTCGACGTCTCGCTTGATCCAGCGACCGTGAAGAAAGCGAAAAATCCACGAGTGAAAATAAAAAAAGACAAAATACTTTTCCGCGGCAATAGACAAGTGCATACACGGACCGAAACAAGCGAGAAATCTGTTTTACCGTGCGAGCAACACGCGTCCAGGAAAACCAACGAAAATGTTGCCAACGTTGTAAAAATGAAACAAACGAAGGATTATCGTGCAATAATACGAGAGTGCAGTGAACTTTTCAATATATATATCTATATATTGGTATAAATGTGATGATTTAACGTTGATGGATCATTGTTGTGTTCCGAGTCCGCGATCCAACGAGAGCCGACGTCCCGAGAGTTCAGCCCCCCCTCACCGCCGCATCCTTTCCCCCTCTCCTCCAGCTCCGGACAGGCGCGTTCCCTGCGAGCGTGGAACTATCGCTCTGCCCCGCGACACACTGTAAACATTGAGGCTGTGTGTATGCTCCGTGGCGCAGGGCGAAGAAAAGACGAGAACGAAAAAAAAAAGTAAAGTTGAACAAAGACGGATATATCGGACGTTACGAAAGTGCGGCGTGGATGAAAGGAGGAGGACAGATGTATTTGTAAAGGTGGAGAGAGGAAAAAGGGAATAGGAAAAGGCGAGGAAGGAAGGGGAACGAGACAATTCCAATAGCCGGGCTTCGTCATCCCTGCCGCGATCTCTCTCTCGCTCGCGTCCAACGAAATATTCGCGGCTCGTTGATTCCAGTTTCCCAGCGTCTCTCTCTCCCCCTCGCTCTTTTGCCTCGTGGGACATTCGACGACACTGGCACGTCGCCTCCGTTGTAATATGCGTCACGATCAAAATTCAATTCGTGGCCTGAATTGAAAAAGTGGAGAATTTTTCGTGAACTCGGCGGAAACGGGTGTCTGCCTTTTCAATATCCCGCCTATTGCGGACGATCGATCAAGAACGGCTCCGAGGGTGAATCGGTGCATCGTGTCGGTAATCAAGCTGGATTCGTCCAAGGGATTGGAGGCAAAGTGAGTACATCATTTACAATCTAGGGATTTTTTGCTTCCGTGTAGGAAAATATTTACGACAAGAGGACTTACGAACGCTAGGGATTTTAGGTTCAGTGGAAAATGAGATACGGGTGTTATCACGCGTTGGAGGCGCTATTCTGTCTAGGGGAAATATATATAAGATAGGGGATTTTTTTCATACGGATTTCTTGTCTTCAGAGATTTTTGTTCTTCACTTTTTAAGGGAGAGTATAAGAGGATTGAGGGTTTTCCACGGACTAGGAATTTTTTACTCTGACGGGAATAGTTGCTTACATTCTGAGGAAAAGTATATGAAAATAAAGGTTTTTTACACATTAGGGATTTTGTCTCCAGGGAAAAATGAATGAAACATCGTCTCACACTAGGAAGTTTTTTCAGCTATGTGGGCGGAAATATGTAAGAATTGGGCTTTTTTCACTGCAAGTGAATAGTTCTCAGTAGATAATTGAACTTGTGACTGGTGCAATCGAAGCGCTGTTGCATTAGAAGCCTAATTTCCTGCCATTTCCCTGTGGAGGTTAAACCACACGTGTCCGAACTCCGTAATTCAGAGTCCGCAAAATGGTGACAAATAAGTGTTTCACTCAAACGGCGCTGGTGTAGATCGCGCCCAATATGTTATATATGTGCGTATGTTATTTTGTCGGAAATATAAACTTAAAGAGGTTAGAGCGATCCAGTTGAGTCAAATAACGGTTTATTAATTATTTTCTTCAATAAACGTTTGAAAAATGTTTACGAGGTATCGATTTGTTCTGTAGAGGCTAATATTTCATGAAATACCAGGTGTAGAAGTATGAAACCGGATTTTTTTTTTTAAAAGTACACGTCTGTTTGAAAATGATAAAAAATATTTGATTCAAAATAATTTCTATTGCTATTTATACTTTTTTCTCCACCTCTCCGGCAGTTTATGAATGCCAAGCCAGAAAAACAGTTCTTCTTTTGAAGCGAACCAGTTGTCGAGCCATTTTCGTACATTTTCATACGAATTGAAGCGTTGTTTAGCGAGAATGTGTCCCATTAATGCGAATAGACGATAATCGGACGGAGCCATGTCTGGAGAATAAGCTGCATGCGCTCGTATTTCCCAACTGAATGCCTCGATCGTTTCCCTGACCCGCTTTGTTGTGTGGGATGGAGCATTATCATGGAGCAAAATGACTTTCTGTTGCCTTTTTCCATATTCCGGTCGTTTTTCACGCAATGCTCAATTTAAATCGATCATTTGCTGTTGGTAGCGATTAGTGTTAACGGTTTCACCAGGTTTTAGCAGCTCATAATAGATTACACCCTTCCGATCTCACCAAAGTCAGAGCATTGTCTTCTTTCCAAAGCGATTTGGTCTTGCAGTGGATGTGGATGGTTCGCCTGGATTCACCCATGATTTCCGACACTTAGGATTCCCAAAATATATCCATTTTTCATCACCCGTCACGATTCGATGGAGAAATGACTTTCTTTTGTATCTGTCGAGCAGCATTTCACAAGTAGTTTTTCGATTTTCTTGATGTTATTCATTCAGTTCATGCAGAACCCATTTTCCCACTTTCTGAATCTTTCCCATGACTTTTAAACGAATGGAAACGGCTTTCTGCGTCACTTTCAATTCATCCGCGAGTTCTTGTAGACTTTGAGTATCATTTTCATCCAATAAGGCTTGCAATTCGTTGTCTGCGAACTTTTTCGGTGGTTTCCTACGTTCTTTGTTTTTCACGTCAAAATCACCACTTTTGAATTTTTTGAACCACTCGAAACATTGTGTTTTACCAAGAGGATGTTCACCGTAAGCTTCGATAAGCATTCGACGCGATTCTGCAGAGGTTTTCTTCAAATGATAACAGAAAACGACTGCTGTCCGCAAGTCGTAGTTCGTAGGCACAAAACTCGATATGTTTAAGGTTGTAGAAAAATATACCGGTGTAGGGAACTTGGGTTGTTGTGTGTTGAAAATCTTCGTTAGCTGTTAGAAGGAGATGATGGCGCTGCAGAAACGGTCTTACGGTCCCTGAACAGATGGCTAGCACCATCTATAGGGAAATTCCGGTTTCATACTTCTACACCTGGTATATAATTGTAGAGCAAAATCAATCATTTTTATATTTTTATTACGTGAAAAAGAAAAAATTCTGTGTTACAGTCGAACCTCGGTTAACGAAGATTTGCCCATTCGCTTCCGATAGACACGCGAAACCTTGATCCAACGACATAATAATATAAATTATGCTCTAATTGCTAATTACTTGTAAACATTGCTTTAATTGAAACCTTTCATTCATTGAAAAATATCCCTATATTTATAATATTAATATATATTTTTTAACGAACATTTTAAGAAGCATGCCTGCGATATAATAATCGATGATTATAATGAAAAAAACTAAGTCGGTGAATGTTTTACACAACTCAGAATGAAATTTTGATTATATTGTAGTGCATATTTATAGTGTTACGAAATTAATTATCAGTGGTAGTAGTAAGAAGTTTTATTTGCACCACCTTTTCTGCTTTTTACAATGCTGTTACATCGTTTAACATCGCTCTCTTACAATCTAACTCATATATTTCCTATTTTATTATTTTTAATTTTCGTCGCACACTCTTCATTCTCTCTCTCTCTCTCTCTCGCATTCTCTTTCTATTTCCCTAAAACGTTGACACATATTTACATCTACCTCCCCTCTCAGCAACCCTATTAATTCATCGTCTAGTCCCCCTTCATCCCTCCAACTTTACCCACTCATGAATTTACACAAACGCTGAAATTTCATTTATTGTGTCTGGGAGCAGTTATACAAAGTTTCTAGTAAATTTTACCCGTTTCTTTTTTACAATTTTCGTGCAAACTGCCACTCCCTTTCGTTTGGGGGTTGAATTTCGAAAAACGCTAAAATACGTCTTTCATTAATGGTGTTGAAGAGCATTAATACTAAGTTTCAAGTAAATCTTCTGACCAGATGGTTTTTCCATACAAATTTTGCCACCCCTCAGGAGTTGAATTTCTAAAAACGCTGAAGTAGTGTTTCATTAATTGTGTCAAGAAGCCCGAATACCAAATTTGAAGTAAATCCAACCAGAGTTTAAAAAATGTCCATACAAACTTTGCCACCCCCTTTTCCCCTTAAGGATTGAACTTTGAAAATCGATGAAATACGTGTTTCATTAGTTGTGTCACAGAGCATTAATGCCAACTTTCGAGTAAATTCAGCCATAAAAAAATTATTTCCCATACGAACTTTGCCACCCCCACAGGGGTTGAATTTCGAGAAAGTCCTTCTTAAATGATGCCTCCAATATAAAATTAACATCCTCTCCAAATTTCACAATGCTACCTTCAGCGGTTCAGGCCGGGCGATGATGAGTCAGTCAGTTAATCAATCAGCCAGTTAGGACTTTGCCTTTTATATGTATAGATAGATAGAATTTAGGGTCTTTTATTATTAGTATATGTATGATAAAAAATAATTGGTTATCCAAAAAAGTATCAATCTCCAATGCTAATTGCTGACATCGGCGAATGATTTTCTTTGTTTTATTAGTAGACTTTCGATTGTCGTGCTCCTGTTTCCGGTATTACACCAATTACGTTGCGAAAAACGTTCTCAGAATTGTTTTTCCAGACAAATTCGTCCTTTTGTCGCTTCTCTTAAATAATTCGTTTTTTAGGGTGAACCGTAGTGTCGCAGTCACTTTGCGCTCCGGCTATTACTATATTACTCGGTCCCTCGTTATCCGAGCGATCCTGGTGGTGATATTTTGTACTTCAACTTTTTTCGTACTACATCTATCGCCAACGCTGTTTCTATCGCTTCCCTTGTGGAGTTTTAACTGCTGTACTCTAACCTCCATAGACTTCGTCTCTTCGTACAACGTAAGCACGGAGGCCCCGATAGAGATAGGTACGAGGCCTGCGCCCGTATTTTCACCTACACGCACGCGAGCACAAAGGACCGCGAACTTCCGCGTGGTGGCGTCATCGGCAATACTCCGCTCCTAGTTGCTCGTCTATATACAGTTGCCCGTCAAGATACGTGACCGTGAGAGAGAAACTCTTCGGCAGTGCATTAGCCCGGAAGTCTCTCGAAGCCGCACAAATAATTTATACCGATCGCGATAAGATACCGATCAACGCACACACAGTATGACAGTAATAACGGACCTACGTTAATATTTGCCCGGAACTTCAAAATAGAAGAATGGAAGAAAATTAGAAAATAAAAAAGAATAGAGATACATTCTGAACAATGGAAGAAAAATTGAGAAACAAACAACGAATAAAGAAAAATTAAAAGCGTCTTTTTTCCAATGATTCTCGTACATTTTCCTATTATCATTGTTTTTCTTTTATTGTGTCATTTTTTCTCTTCTATCAATCTTTTTTTTTTTGTGGTTTTTCAAATTCCAAGCTCACTTTTCTGTATATTCATTAACTGTCATTATTATTATTATCATTTTTACTTTAGATACAGTCAAGTAAAGTAACGTTTACTTTAGAAACAGTTTTAATTTAGATACAGTAAAAGAGATGACGAATATTCATTGATACGAGTCACACAATAATAATGATAATAATAATAATTTGACTTATGTAAATTAATCATGGCTGATACGCATATGGAATACAGGGAAAACGCAGGAAAACTCGGGAATTCTTCCAGAATTTACTTTTTGAAAGAAATACGAAATATACAATCGACTTAAAAAAAAATGAAAAGTATAAAAATAAATATCTTTGTATATTTTTTATATTTATATTATTCTTCACCATGGACAAAAAAACTGTGTGTCTACTTCGCACGCGTAGGAAGTGAATACTTTTCTTGTCTTCCATTGACCACTCTTATTTTGTTATATTATTCTTTGTAATTAATTAGATAATGGACAAGTCGCATTGGATGATAGACAAATTATAATTTATTCTTAATGTTTCATTTTTTACAATTATTTACAATATATTTACAATATATTTACAATTATTTACAATATAATTACAATATATTACAATAGGCATACAACAATAGCTGTTCCCTGTAAAAACAATTCAATATTTTCAGCATTTATTCATGTTCTGTATGCGTGCGCTTCTCCTAGGTGTTGCCGCTGGCTTTTGATATTGTCATTACTTCAATAGTTATTTATAATAATTAATTTAATAATTTTTAAAAATTGTAATATTCATTATTTTATTTCAATGATTTTTATAAATAAGTATTTTTTTGTCTCTGCTACGGCGAACGCTTCGCTTATTGTAACTTCCATGTACGGGGGTACTTTCCCCTTATTACATTGCCCACCATTTTTCTCCACTTCACATCCCCAGATGATCCCACCTTGCGGCCGCAGCCGACTTCCCCCTCTGTATCGCATTCACCATGATATTGCCTACCATGGGTATAGGGAAACTGCGGAAAATACCAATACAGCCGGTCCCGAGTTCGCGTCTCCGTTTCGGAGCTAGTCGCGTTTCGTTAAGAAATAAATCGCAGGCTACAGTCATACACACACGACACACACACGTACCGGCCTGCGTGCGCGACATTCGCGTAGAACTGGAGCTACGTCACGCCTGTATTTATTTTTCTCCGAAACTACGAGACGGCGATTCGATACCGCGACCTCTCGATGTGCTGATTTCAGAGGCAAGCACGCTAACCACTAGACCAGATGACGCTGAAGCTGGCAGACAGACCTAGCAGACGCGCGCCGCCCGAACCCAGTACATTTCAAGCGTGACTGTACGCGGTCGAGTCGTAGCGCAGTAAGGCAGCGTAGGGCCTACCCCCACCACGAACCCGCGCGTGAATGAGCCGAATCTATCTGACTAGCGAAAGTAATGTTTTTTTTGGTCCTTAACAATAGCCGTCACCGGGTTGAATCATAAGTCGATCGTTTCGTGCATTTATATAGAGTACGCACGTAAATCATCAAGTCGCTGATGTCATGCGTGTTGACGGCAAACGACTTTAAACAAAAATTTCGTTCGCGTGCGGCGTACTCGAATCGCGGAATAAAATTTATTTTTGTTAATCAACAAAAGCCGTCACCGGGATGAAACAGGGAGGGATCGATTCGACGAATTATATAGAACAAGCACGTAAAAAGAAAAAGTCGCTACTGTCATGCGTGTTCGCAGCAGACGGCCTTTCTTGAAATTTTTCTTGCGAGAACGGAGGCGCCATTCACGAAAAACAATTTCTTAATTAATCAACAAAAGTCGTCACCGGGATAAATCACATGTCAATCGATTCGTCTTAATATAAAGAACAAGCAGCCAAATAAAAAAAGTAGCTGCTGTCATGCAGGTTGACAGCAGACGACCTTTTGTGAATTTTATCGTGCGGCCAGCACGGCCCGAATCGCGGATAACTATTTATTTTTGTTAATCAACAAAAGCCGTCACCGGGATGAAACATAGGGGGATCGATTCGGCTAATTATATAGAACAAGCACGTAATTAGAAAAAGTCGCTACAGTCATGCGTGTTGGCAGCAGACGGCCTTTTTTGAAATTTTTCGTGGGAGGACGGAGGCGCGATTCGCGAAAAACAATTTTTTAATTAATCAAAAAAAGTCGTCACCGGGATAAATCACATGTCAATCGATTCGTCTTATTATAAAGAATAAGCCGCTAAATAAAAAAAGTAGCTGCTGTCATGTAGGTTGACAGCAGACGACCTTTTGTGAACTTTGTCGTGCGGCCAGCACGGCCCGAATCGCGGATAACTATTTATTTTTGTTAATCAACAAAAGCCGTCACCGGGATGAAACATAGGGGGATTAATTCGGCTAATTATATAGAACAAGCACGTAATTAGAAAAAGTCGCTACAGTCATGCGTGTTGGCAGCAGACGGCCTTTTTTGCAATTTTTCGTGCGAGAACGGAGGCGCGATTCGCGAAAAACAATTTTTTAATTAATCAAAAAAAGTCGTCACCGGAATAAATCACATGTCAATCGATTCGTCTTATTATAAAGAATAAGCCGCTAAATAAAAAAAGTAGCTGCTGTCATGCAGGTTGACAGCAGACGACCTTTTGTGAATTTTGTCGTGCGGCCAGCACGGCCCGAATCGCGGATAACTATTTATTTTTGTTAATCAACAAAAGCCGTCACCGGGATGAAACAGAGAGGAATCGATTCGACGAATTATATAGAACACGCACGTAATTAGAAAAAGTCGCTACAGTCATGCGTGTTGGCAGCAGACGGCCTTTTTTGAAATTTTTCGTGGGAGGACGGAGGCGCGATTCGCGAAAAACAATTTTTTAATTAATCAACAAAAGTCGTCACCGGGATAATTCACATGTCAATCGATTCGTCTTATTATAAAGAATAAGCCGCTAAATAAAAAAAGTAGCTGCTGTCATGTAGGTTGACAGCAGACGACCTTTTGTGAACTTTGTCGTGCGGCCAGCACGGCCCGAATCGCGGATAACTATTTATTTTTGTTAATCAACAAAAGCCGTCACCGGGATGAAACATAGGGGGATCAATTCGGCTAATTATATAGAACAAGCACGTAATTAGAAAAAGTTGCTACAGTCATGCGTGTTGGCAGCAGACGGCCTTTTTTGAAATTTTTCGTGCGAGAACGGAGGCGCGATTCGCGAAAGACAATTTTTTAATTAATCAAAAAAAGTCGTCACCGGGATAAATCACATGTCAATCGATTCGTCTTATTATAAAGAATAAGCCGCTAAATAAAAAAAGTAGCTGCTGTCATGCAGGTTGACAGCAGACGACCTTTTGTGAATTTTGTCGTGCGGCCAGCACGGCCCGAATCGCGGATAACTATTTATTTTTGTTAATCAACAAAAGCCGTCACCGGGATGAAACAGGGAGGGATCGATTCGACGAATTATATAGAACAAGCACGTAAATAGAAAAAGTCGCTACTATCATGCGTGTTCACAGCAGACGGCCTATCTTGAAATTTTTCTTGCGAGAACGGAGGCGCGATTCGCGAAAAACAATTTTTTAATTAATCAAAAAAAGTCGTCACCGGGATAAATCACATGTCAATCGATTCGTCTTATTATAAAGAATAAGCCGCTAAATAAAAAAAGTAGCTGCTGTCATGCAGGTTGACAGCAGACGACCTTTTGTGAATTTTGTCGTGCGGCCAGCACGGCCCGAATCGCGGATAACTATTTATTTTTGTTAATCAACAAAAGCCGTCACCGGGATGAAACATAGGGGGATCGATTCGGCTAATTATATAGAACAAGCACGTAATTAGAAAAAGTCGCTACAGTCATGCGTGTTGGCAGCAGACGGCCTTTTTTGAAATTTTTCGTGGGAGGACGGAGGCGCGATTCGCGAAAAACAATTTTTTAATTAATCAAAAAAAGTCGTCACCGGAATAAATCACATGTCAATCGATTCGTCTTATTATAAAGAATAAGCCGCTAAATAAAAAAAGTAGCTGCTGTCATGCAGGTTGACAGCAGACGACCTTTTGTGAATTTTGTCGTGCGGCCAGCACTGCCCGAATCGCGGATAACTATTTATTTTTGTTAATCAACAAAAGCCGTCACCGGGATGAAACAGAGAGGGATCGATTCGACGAATTATATAGAACACGCACGTAATTAGAAAAAGTCGCTACAGTCATGCGTGTTGGCAGCAGACGGCCTTTTTTGAAATTTTTCGTGGGAGGACGGAGGCGCGATTCGCGAAAAACAATTTTTTAATTAATCAACAAAAGTCGTCACCGGGATAAATCACATGTCAATCGATTCGTCTTATTATAAAGAATAAGCCGCTAAATAAAAAAAGTAGCTGCTGTCATGCAGGTTGACAGCAGACGACCTTTTGTGAATTTTGTCGTGCGGCCAGCACGGCCCGAATCGCGGATAACTATTTATTTTTGTTAATCAACAAAAGCCGTCACCGGGATGAAACAGGGAGGGATCGATTCGACGAATTATATAGAACAAGCACGTAAATAGAAAAAGTCGCTACTATCATGCGTGTTCACAGCAGACGGCCTATCTTGAAATTTTTCTTGCGAGAACGGAGGCGCGATTCGCGAAAAACAATTTTTTAATTAATCAAAAAAAGTCGTCACCGGGATAAATCACATGTCAATCGATTCGTCTTATTATAAAGAATAAGCCGCTAAATAAAAAAAGTAGCTGCTGTCATGCAGGTTGACAGCAGACGACCTTTTGTGAATTTTGTCGTGCGGCCAGCACGGCCCGAATCGCGGATAACTATTTATTTTTGTTAATCAACAAAAGCCGTCACCGGGATGAAACATAGGGGGATCAATTCGGCTAATTATATAGAACAAGCACGTAATTAGAAAAAGTCGCTACAGTCATGCGTGTTGGCAGCAGACGGCCTTTTTAGAAATTTTTCGTGCGAGAACGGAGGCGCGATTCGCGAAAAACAATTTTTTAATTAATCAAAAAAAGTCGTCACCGGGATAAATCACATGTCAATCGATTCGTCTTATTATAAAGAATAAGCCGCTAAATAAAAAAAGTAGCTGCTGTCATGCAGGTTGACAGCAGACGACCTTTTGTGAATTTTCTCGTGCGGCCAGCACGGCCCGAATCGCGGATAACTATTTATTTTTGTTAATCAACAAAAGCCGTCACCGGGATGAAACATAGGGGGATCAATTCGGCTAATTATATAAAACAAGTACGTAATTAGAAAAAGTCGCTACAGTCATGCGTGTTGGCAGCAGACGGCCTTTTTTGAAAATTTTCGTGCGAGAACGGAGGCGCGATTCGCGAAAAACAATTTTTTAATTAATTAAAAAAAGTCGTCACCGGGGTAAATCACATGTCAATCAATTCGTCTTATTATAAAGAATAAGCCGCTGAATAAAAAAAGTAGCTGCTGTCATGCAGGTTGACAGCAGACGACCTTTTGTGAATTTTGTCGTGCGGCCAGCACGGCCCGAATCGCGGATAACTATTTATTTTTGTTAATCAACAAAAGCCGTCACCGGGATGAAACAGGGAGGGATCGATTCCACGAATTATATAGAACAAGCACGTAAATAGAAAAAGTCGCTACTGTCATGCGTGTTCGCAGCAGACGGCCTTTCTTGAAATTTTTCTTGCGAGGACGGAGGCGCCATTCACGAAAAACCATTTTTTAATTAATCAACAAAAGTCGTCACCGGGATAAATCACATGTCAATCGATTCGTCTTAATATAAAGAACAAGCAGCCAAATAAAAAAAGTAGCTGCTGTCATGCAGGTTGACAGCAGACGACCTTTTGTGAATTTTATCGTGCGGCCAGCACGGCCCGAATCGCGGATAACTATTTATTTTTGTTAATCAACAAAAGCCGTCACCGGGATGAAAATAGGGGGATCAATTCGGCTAATTATATAGAACAAGCACGTAATTAGAAAAAGTCGCTACAGTCATGCGTGTTGGCAGCAGACGGCCTTTTTTGAATCTTTTCGTGCGAGAACGGAGGCGCGATTCGCGAAAAACAATTTTTTAATTAATCAAAAAAAGTCGTCACCGGGATAAATCACATGTCAATCGATTCGTCTTATTATAAAGAATAAGCCGCTAAATAAAAAAAGTAGCTGCTGTCATGCAGGTTGACAGCAGACGAACTTTTGTGAATTTTGTCGTGCGGCCAGCACGGCCCGAATCGCGGATAACTATTTATTTTTGTTAATCAACGAAAGCCGTCACCGGGATGAAACAGGGAGGGATCGATTCGACGAATTATATAGAACAAGCACGTAAATAGAAAAAGTCGCTACTGTCATGCGTGTTCGCAGCAGACGGCCTTTCTTGAAATTTTTCTTGCGAAGACGGAGGCGCCATTCACGAAAAACAATTTTTTAATTAATCAACAAAAGTCGTCACCGGGATAAATCACATGTCAATCGATTCGTCTTAATATAAAGAATAAGCCGCTAAATAAAAAAAGTAGCTGCTGTCATGCAGGTTGACAGCAGACGACCTTTTGTGAATTTTGTCGTGCGGCCAGCACGGCCCGAATCACGGATAACTATTTATTTTTGTTAATCAACAAAAGCCGTCACCGGGATGAAACATAGGGGGATCAATTCGGCTAATTATATAGAACGAGCACGTAAATAGAAAAAGTCGCTACGGTCATGCGTGTTGGCAGCAGACGGCCTTTTTTGAAATTTTTCGTGCGAGGACGGAGGCGCCATTCACGAAAAACAATTTTTTAATTAATCGACAAAAGCCGTCACCGGGATGAAACATAGGGGGATCGATTTGACTAATTATATAGAACAAGCACGTAAATAGAAAAAGTCGCTACTGTCATGCGTGTTGGCAGCAGTCGGCCTTTTTCAGATTTTTCGTGCGCGGACGGTGGCGCGATTCGCGAAAAACAATTTTTTAAGTAATCAACAAAAGTCGTCACCGGGATAAATCACAGATCAATCGATTCGTCTTATTATACAGAGTAAGCAGCTGAGTCGAAAAAGTAGCTGCTGTCATGCAGGTTGACAGCAGACGACCTTTTGTGAATTTTATCGTGCGGCCAGCACGGCCCGAATCGCGGATGACTATTTATTTTTGTTAATTAACAAAACCCGTCACCGGGATGAAACATAGGGGGATCAATTCGGGTAATTATATAGAGCGCGCACGTAAATAGAAAAAGTCGCTACAGTCATGCGTGTTGGCAGCAGACGGCCTTTTTTGAAATTTTTTGTGCGAGGACGGAGGCGCGATTCGCGAAAAACAATTTTTTAATTAATTAAAAAAAGTCGTCACCGGGATAAATCACATGTCAATCAATTCGTCTTATTATAAAGAATAAGCCGCTGAATAAAAAAAGTAGCTGCAGTCATGCAGGTTGACAGCAGACGACCTTTTGTGAATTTTGTCGTGCGGCCAGCACGGCCCGAATCGCGGATAACTATTTATTTTTGTTAATCAACAAAACCCGTCACCGGGATGAAACATAGGGGGATCAATTCGGGTAATTATATAGAACAAGCACGTAAATAGAAAAAGTCGCTACAGTCATGCGTGTTGGCAGCAGACGGCCTTTTGTTAAATTTTTCGTGCGAGGACGGATGCGCGATTCACGAAAAACAATTTATTAAATAATCAACAAAAGTTGTCACCGGGATAAATCACATGTCAATCGATTCGTTTTATTGTAAAGAATAAGCAGCTAAATAAAAAAAGTAGCTGCTGTCATGCAGGTTGACAGCAGACGACCTTTTGTGAATTTTATCGTGCGGCCAGCACGGCCCGAATCGCGGATAACTATTTATTTTTGTTAATCAACAATAGCTGTCACCGGGATGAAACATAGGGGGATCGATTCGACCAATTATATAGAACAAGCACGTTAATAGAAATCGTCGCTACTGTCATGCGTGTTGGCAGCTGACGACCTTTTACGAGATTTTTCATGCGAGTAGAGAGGCTTGCTTTGCGAATAACAATTTATTAGTTAATTAAGAGAAGTCGACAACGAGATAAATAGTAGATTGATGGATTCGTCTATTCGTAACGAATACGCCCGGATATAATATAACTTGCTAATGCCGTGCGTGATTGCAACGGACGACCTTCTATGGGATATTTCGTGTGAATAGAAAGGCCCCGTATGCGGATAGATTTTTTTTGTTAATTAATTTGTGTTTATTTTCTTATCATCCGTCTGCACCTTCTGGGCCAGGGTTGTAGTACTTCATAATTTTTTTTGTGACTGAGAATTCGTTTAAAAAATACTTATCTCAAACGCTCATTATCGTCGAGAGAAAATGTTCAAAGTGCATTACATCATTGAGAATTTGCGCTTCCCCCAATTATGGAAATTATGCGAATTAACACTAATTCACTTGATTTAAGACAAAGTATTGTTCGCCAGAATGATGCTCACTTATCAGCGCCGTAGGTAATCCATTGATGCAAAAGTTTCGACAGTAGATCACTAATGCATTTCACTCTATCACAATATGAAACGTTCTAGAAAATTAATAAAAACACGAAAAGACACGGCATGGTTCCAACGGAGCGTTCGAACACCGCAGACAATGCTATTTTCAATAATAACGCGCAGCAAGACGGCAGCGATGACTGGTGCGACCCCGTCTTCACCATTAACAGAAACCCTTCGTGCCCTTATTTCCCCCACCATTGCGAATGAACATTGTCTAGATTATTTTCCAGCTATGGCTATAGACAAATAAGCAGTAAGTACGCACGTACAAGAATGTAACGGCGCAAATTATCTCGATTTTCACGTTTTCGAACCTGGCGCATGGATCCTACGTCCTTTACATTTATGGTCCACCAGCCATAAATGTATTAATGATTAATACTCACAGTGAAACATGCACACTCATATCGATGGACCTTACGCTCCAGGCTAAACCGCATAGGGCGGATTATAGTCGGAGCGAACGTCGAAACACCCACCACCTTTTTTAATCTAAGCCACTGAAAACCAACCGGCCGGTTGGATGTAAAAAAATTAAAATCGGAATCCTTCTGTTTCTGCCAAAATAATGTGACGTTTTCTCCGAATATAATCCTTCGACGAGAAAAATGTATGATCGGGTTCTTTTCGGTATAAAGATAATGTGCACGACGTAGAAAATGTTCGATTGTAGAGGTAGGGGTAGCCTCATAAGAGCAACAAAGGTTTCTGTTAATAGTACCGACGTAGTTGCACCAGTCATAGCTGCAACTGTCTACCCGGTGTGATTGAGGGCAGTCTCGTCTATCATGTTCGAATGCTTCGTTGAAAACATGCTATTTCTTGTCGTGTTTAAGTTGAGGATACAATAACTTATCTCATAAAATACATTTTTTTTAACATATCATATTGTTGTGCAGTGAAAGACAGAAGTGAGCAACTTTCGTAACTGTTGGATTAATGGATTGCTTACAACGTTAATGAGTGAGTAACATTGCATTGATCAATTGTGTTTCCGCAAAACAAATATATCGATCTTAATTAATCGCGAATCGGGTCGCGTTACCGGCACGATAAAATTGATAAAGGGTCGGCTGCTGCCAACAGGCAATGCAACAGCGACCCTTTCAGCGACTTGTTCGATTCACCTATTCATTCTATATAATTGGCCGAGTAGATGCCTGTACGTTTTATCCCGGTAACCGGTTGTGATAATTAACAGAAATAAACAATTATCTGCGAATCAGGCTGTGCTGACCGCAGGATAAAATTCACAATGGGTCGTCTGCTGCTAACTTGCATGACTGCAGCTACTTATTCAATTTAGCTGCATATTCTTTATAATAAGACGAATCGATCGACCTATGATTTATCGCGGGGACGACGTTGCTATATCAATTGAAAAATTGTTATTCGCGAATCGCGCCTCCTTACTCGATCGAGAAATCTCAAAAAGGGCCGTATGCTGCCAACACGCATGACCGTAGCGACTTTTTCTATTTACGTGCTCGTTCTATATAATTAGCCGAATTGATCCCCCTATGTTTCATCCCGGTGACGGCTTTTGTTGATTAACAAAAATAAATAGTTATCCGCGATTCGGGCCGTGCTGGCCGCACGACAAGATTCACAAAAGGTCGTCTGCTGTCAACCTGCATGACAGCAGCTACTTTTCCGACTCAGCTGCTTACTCTGTATAATAAGACGAATCGTATGATCTGTGATTTATCCCGGGGACGACTTTTTTTGATTATTTAAAAAATTGTTTTTCGATAATCGCGCCACCGTCCGCGCACGAAAAATCTGAAAACGGCCGTCTGCTGCCAACACGCATGACAGTAGCGACTTTTTCTATTTACGTACTTGTTCTATATAATTAGTCAAATCGATCCCCCTATGTTTCATCCCGCTGACGGCTTTTGTTGATTAATTAAAAAATTGTTTTTCGTGAATGGCGCCTCCGTCCTCGCACGAAAAATTTCAAAAAAGGCCGTCTGCTGTCAACACGCATGACCGTTGGGACTTTTTCTATTTACGTGCTCGTTCTATATAATTAGCCGAATTGATCCCCCTATGTTTCATCCCGGTGACGGCTTTTGTTGATTAACAAAAATAAATAGTTATCCGCGATTCGGGCCGTGCTTGCCGCACGACAAAATTCACAAAAGGTCGTCTACTGTCAACCTGCATGACAGCAGCTACTTTTTTTATTTGGCTGCTTGTTCTTTATATTAAGACGAATCGATTGACATGTGATTTATCTCGGTGACGACTTTTGTTGATTAATTAAAAAATTGTTTTTCGTGAATGGCGCCTCCGTCTTCGCAAGAAAAATTTCAAGAAAGGCCGTCTGCTGCGAACACGCATGACAGTAGCGACTTTTTCTATTTACGTGCTTGTTCTATATAATTCGTCGAATCGATCCCTCTCTGTTTCATCCCGGTGACGGCTTTTGTTGATTAACAAAAATAAATAGTTATCCGCGATTCGGACCGTGCTGGCCGCACGACAAAATTCACAAAAGTTCGTCTGCTGTCAACCTGCATGACAGCAGCTACTTTTTTTATTTAGCGGCTTATTCTTTATAATAAGACAAATCGATTGACATGTGATTTATCCCAGTGACGACTTTGTTTGATTAATTAAAAAATTGTTTTTCGCGAATCGCGCCTCCGTTCTCGCACGAAAAATTTCAAAAAAGGCCGTCTGCTGCCAACACGCATGACTGTAGCGACTTTTTCTAATTACGTGCTTGTTCTATATAATTAGCCGAATTGATCCCCCTATGTTTCATCCCGGTGACGGCTATTGTTGATTAACAAAAATAAATAGGTATCCGCGATTCGGGCCGTGCTGGCCGCACGATAAAATTCACAAAAGGTCGTCTGCTGTCAACCTGCATGACAGCAGCTACTTTTTCGACTCAGCTGCTTACTCTGTATAATAAGACGAATCGATTGATCTGTGATTTATCCCGGTGACGACTTTTGTTGATTATTTAAAAAATTGTTTTTCGCGAATCGCGCCACCGTCCGCGCACGAAAAATCTGAAAAAAGACCGTCTGCTGCCAACACGCATGACAGTAGCGACTTTTTCTATTTACGTGCTTGTTCTATATAATTAGTCGAATCGATCCCCCTATGTTTCATCCCGGTGACGGCTTTTGTTGATTAACAAAATTAATCATTATCCGCGATTCGGACCGTGCTGGCCGCACGATAAAATTCACAAAAAGTCGTCTGCTGTCAACCTGCATGACAGCAGCGACTTTTTGTATTTAGCTGCTTAATCTTTATATTAAGACGAATCGATTGACATGTGATTTATCCCGGTGACGACTTTTGTTGATTAATTAAAAAATTGTTTTTCGTGAATGGCGCCTCCGTCCTCGCACGAAAAATTTCCAAAAAGGCCGTCTGCTGCCAACACGCATGACCGTAGCGACTTTTTCTATTTACGTACTTGTTCTATATAATTAGCCGAATTGATCCCCCTATGTTTCATCCCGGTGACAGCTTTTGTTGATTAACAAAAATAAATAGTTATCCGCGATTCGGGCCGTGCTGACCGCACGACAAAATTCACAAAAGGTCGTCTGCTGTCAACCTGCATGACAGCAGCTACTTTTTCGACTCAGCTGCTTACTCTGTATAATAAGACGAATCGATTGATCTGTGATCTATCCCGGGGACGACTTTTTTTAATTAGTTAAAAAATTGTTCTTCGCCAATCGCGCCACCGTCCGCGCACGAAAAATCTGAAAAAGGCCGTCTGCTGCCAACACGCATGACAGTAGCGACTTTTTCTATTTACGTGCTTGTTCTATATAATTAGTCAAATCGATCCCCCTATGTTTCATCCCGGTGACGGCTTTTGTTGATTAATTAAAAAATTGTTTTTCGTGAATAGCGCCTCCGTCCTCGCACGAAAAATTTCAAAAAAGGCCGTCTGCTGCCAACACGCATGACCGTAGCGACTTTTTCTATTTACGTGCTCGTTCTATATAATTAGCCGAATTGATCCCCCTATGTTTCATCCCGGTGACAGCTTTTGTTGATTAACAAAAATAAATAGTTATCCGCGATTTGGGCCGTGCTGGCCGCACGACAAAATTCACAAAAGGTCGTCTGCTGTCAACCTGCATGACAGCAGCTACTTTTTCGACTCAGCTGCTTACTCTGTATAATAAGACGAATCGATTGATCTGTGATTTATCCCGGGGACGACTTTTTTTGATTAGTTAAAAAATTGTTTTTCGCCAATCGCGCCACCGTCCGCGCACGAAAAATCTGAAAAAGGCCGTCTGCTGCCAACACGCATGACAGTAGCGACTTTTTCTATTTACGTGCTTGTTCTATATAATTAGTCAAATCGATCCCCCTATGTTTCATCCCGGTGACGACTTTTTTTGATTAATTAAAAAATTGTTTTTCGCGAATCGCGCCTCCGTTCTCGCACGAAAAATTGCAAAAAAGGCCGTCTGCTGCCAACACGCATGACTGTAGCGACTTTTTCTAATTACGTGCTTGTTCTATATAATTAGCCGAATTGATCCCCCTATGTTTCATCCCGGTGACGGCTTTTGTTGATTAACAAAAATAAATAGTTATCCGCGATTCGGGCCGTGCTGGCCGCACGACAAAGTTCACAAAAGGTCGTCTGCTGTCAACCTACATGACAGCAGCTACTTTTTTTACTTAGCGGCTTATTATTTATAATAAGACGAATCGATTGACATGTGATTTATCCCGGTGACGACTTTTTTTGATTAATTAAAAATTTGTTTTTCGCGAATCGCGCCTCCGTCCTCCCACGAAAAATTTCAAAAAAGGCCGTCTGCTGCCAACACGCATGACTGTAGCGACTTTTTCTAATTACGTGCTTGTTCTATATAATTAGCCGAATTGATCCCCCTATGTTTCATCCCGGTGACGGCTTTTGTTGATTAACAAAAATAAATAGTTATCCGCGATTCGGGCCGTGCTGGCCGCACGATAAAATTCACAAAAGGTCGTCTGCTGTCAACCTGCATGACAGCAGCTACTTTTTTTATTTGGCTGCTTGTTCTTTATATTAAGACGAATCGATTGACATGGGATTTATCCCGGTGACGACTTTTGTTGATTAATTAAAAAATTGTTTTTCGTGAATGGCGCCTCCGTCCTCGCAAGAAAAATTTCAAGAAAGGCCGTCTGCTGCGAACACGCATGACAGTAGCGACTTTTTCTATTTACGTGCTTGTTCTATATAATTCGTCGAATCGATCCCTCCCTGTTTCATCCCGGTGACGGCTTTTGTTGATTAACAAAAATAAATAGTTATCCGCGATTCGGGCCGTGCTGGCCGCACGACAAAATTCACGAAAGGTCGTCTGCTGTCAACCTGCATGACAGCAGCTACTTTTTTTATGTAGCGGCTTATTCTTTATAATAAGACGAATCGATTGACATGTGATTTATCCCGGTGACGACTTTTTTTGATTAATTAAAAAATTGTTTTTCGCGAATCGCGCCTCCGTTCTCGCACGATAAATTTCAAAAAAGGCCGTCTGCTGCCAACACGCATGACTGTAGCGACTTTTTCTAATTACGTGCTTGTTCTATATAATTAGCCGAATTGATCCCCCTATGTTTCATCCCGGTGACGGCTTTTGTTGATTAACAAAAATAAATAGTTATCCGCGATTCGGGCCGTGCTGGCCGCACGATAAAATTCACAAAAGGTCGTCTGCTGTCAACCTGCATAACAACAGCTACTTTTTTTATTTGGCTGCTTGTTCTTTACATTAAGACGAATCGATTGACATGTGATTTATCCCGGTGACGACTTTTGTTGATTAATTAAAAAATTGTTTTTCGTGAATGGCGCCTCCGTCCTCGCAAGAAAAATTTCAAGAAAGGCCGTCTGCTGCGAACACGCATGACAGTAGCGACTTTTTCTATTTACGTGCTTGTTCTATATAATTCGTCGAATCGATCCCTCCCTGTTTCATCCCGGTGACGGCTTTTGTTGATTTACAAAAATAAATAGTTATCCGCGATTCGGGCCGTGCTGGCCGCACGACAAAATTCACAAAAGGTCGTCTGCTGTCAACCTGCATGACAGCAGCTACTTTTGTTATTTAGCGGCTTATTCTTTATAATAAGACGAATCGATTGACATGTGATTTATCCCGGTGACGACTTTTTTTGATTAATTAAAAAATTGTCTTTCGCGAATCGCGCCTCCGTTCTCGCACGAAAAATTTCAAAAAAGGCCGTCTGCTGCCAACACGCATGACTGTAGCGACTTTTTCTAATTACGTGCTTGTTCTATATAATTAGCCGAATTGATCCCCCTATGTTTCATCCCGGTGACGGCTTTTGTTGATTAACAAAAATAAATAGTTATCCGCGATTCGGGCCGTGCTGGCCGCACGATAAAATTCACGAAAGGTCGTCTGCTGTCAACCTACATGACAGCAGCTACTTTTTTTATTTAGCGGCTTATTCTTTATAATAAGACGAATCGATTGACATGTGATTTATCCCGGTGACGACTTTTGTTGATTAATTAAAAAATTGTTTTTCGCGAATCGCGCCTCCGTCCTCCCACGAAAAATTTCAAAAAAGGCCGTCTGCTGCCAACACGCATGACTGTAGCGACTTTTTCTAATTACGTGCGTGTTCTATATAATTCGTCGAATCGATCCCTCCCTGTTTCATCCCGGTGACGGCTTTTGTTGATTAACAAAAATAAATAGTTATCCGCGATTCGGGCCGTGCTGGCCGCACGACAAAATTCACAAACGGTCGTCTGCTGTCAACCTGCATGACAGCAGCTACTTTTTTTATTTAGCGGCTTATTCTTTATAATAAGACGAATCGATTGACATGTGATTTATTCCGGTGACGACTTTTTTTGATTAATTAAAAAATTGTTTTTCGCGAATCGCGCCTCCGTTCTCGCACGAAAAATTGCAAAAAAGGCCGTCTGCTGCCAACACGCATGACTGTAGCGACTTTTTCTAATTACGTGCTTGTTCTATATAATTAGCCGAATTGATCCCCCTATGTTTCATCCCGGTGACGGCTTTTGTTGATTAACAAAAATAAATAGTTATCCGCGATTCGGGCCGTGCTGGCCGCACGACAAAGTTCACAAAAGGTCGTCTGCTGTCAACCTACATGACAGCAGCTACTTTTTTTACTTAGCGGCTTATTATTTATAATAAGACGAATCGATTGACATGTGATTTATCCCGGTGACGACTTTTTTTGATTAATTAAAAATTTGTTTTTCGCGAATCGCGCCTCCGTCCTCCCACGAAAAATTTCAAAAAAGGCCGTCTGCTGCCAACACGCATGACTGTAGCGACTTTTTCTAATTACGTGCTTGTTCTATATAATTAGCCGAATTGATCCCCCTATGTTTCATCCCGGTGACGGCTTTTGTTGATTAACAAAAATAAATAGTTATCCGCGATTCGGGCCGTGCTGGCCGCACGATAAAATTCACAAAAGGTCGTCTGCTGTCAACCTGCATGACAGCAGCTACTTTTTTTATTTGGCTGCTTGTTCTTTATATTAAGACGAATCGATTGACATGTGATTTATCCCGGTGACGACTTTTGTTGATTAATTAAGAAATTGTTTTTCGTGAATGGCGCCTCCGTTCTCGCAAGAAAAATTTCAAGATAGGCCGTCTGCTGCGAACACGCATGACAGTAGCGACTTTTTCTATTTACGTGCTTGTTCTATATAATTCGTCGAATCGATCCCTCCCTGTTTCATCCCGGTGACGGCTTTTGTTGATTAACAAAAATAAATAGTTATCCGCGATTCGGGCCGTGCTGGCCGCACAACAAAATTCACAAAAGGTCGTCTGCTGTCAACCTGCATGACAGCAGCTACTTTTTTTATTTAGCGGCTTATTCTTTATAATAAGACGAATCGATTGACATGTGATTTATCCCGGTGACGACTTTTTTTGATTAATTAAAAAATTGTTTTTCGCGAATCGCGCCTCCGTCCTCCCACGAAAAATTTCAAAAAAGGCCGTCTGCTGCCAACACGCATGACTGTAGCGACTTTTTCTAATTACGTGCTTGTTCTATATAATTAGCCGAATTGATCCCCCTATGTTTCATCCCGGTGACGGCTTTTGTTGATTAACAAAAATAAATAGTTATCCGCGATTCGGGCCGTGCTGGCCGCACGATAAAATTCACAAAAGGTCGTCTGCCGTCAACCTGCATGACAGCAGCTACTTTTTTTATTTGGCTGCTTGTTCTTTATATTAAGACGAATCGATTGACATGTGATTTATCCCGGTGACGACTTTTGTTGATTAATTAAGAAATTGTTTTTCGTGAATGGCGCCTCCGTTCTCGCAAGAAAAATTTCAAGAAAGGCCGTCTGCTGCGAACACGCATGACAGTAGCGACTTTTTCTTTTTACGTGCTTGTTCTATATAATTCGTCGAATCGATCCCTCCCTGTTTCATCCCGGTGACGGCTTTTGTTGATTAACAAAAATAAATTTTATTCCGCGATTCGAGTACGCCGCACGCGAACGAAATTTTTGTTTAAAGTCGTTTGCCGTCAACACGCATGACATCAGCGACTTGATGATTTACGTGCGTACTCTATATAAATGCACGAAACGATCGACTTATGATTCAACCCGGTGACGGCTATTGTTAAGGACCAAAAAAAACATTACTTTCGCTAGTCAGATAGATTCGGCTCTTTCACGCGCGGGTTCGTGGTGGGGGTAGGCCCTACGCTGCCTTACTGCGCTACGACTCGACCGCGTACAGTCACGCTTGAAATGTACTGGGTTCGGGCGGCTCGCGTCTGCTAGGTCTGTCTGCCAGCTTCAGCGTCATCTAGACCAGCACACCGCTTCGATTATTATAAATAATTATTAAAAGGATTTTTATTCTTTAATTGTTATTTGAATTGTCCTTTTTTTGTATTTTTTTTACATTGTTAAGTTAATTATTTTATTTCAATGATTTTTATAAATTATTATTGAAACGATTTTTTTCTTTAATTGCTATTATAATTATTATTCTGAAATTTTGAAATTATTGAGATTGTTATTATTTAAAATTGCCATAATATTAAACATTGTAAACTTTCATAACTTTAATAATGATTAAAAATAGATATGTTAATAATTTTTCAAAATTGTTATATTAATTATTTTATTGTAATGATTTAAAAAAATAATTATTGAAAAAATTGTTATAATTGTAAAGAATTATTGAATTTAATAATTATTAACGATTATGATTCTTTGAAATTACTTTTAATTGTTATTATTGTGACAATTTTTAAAACTGCTATTATTTGATTGAATTTTTTCAATTGTTATTACTTGAATTATTTTATTAAATTATTATTTAGATAATTGTTTTAAATTGTAAGTTTAATAATGATTTGAAATTGTGATCACATTCATGAAAATGATTTCTGTTGTTTTTGTGTAGGTCTCCGCAGGGCCTCTGAAAGACTTAGTGGGCTCTCCGGGGGGTTCAGAGCGCGTTTGATAAGCTCCGTAGACTCTCCGGAGGGCTCCGAGGGCCTTCGATAGGCTCCGTAGGTCTCTGCATCAGCCCCTACAACACACTTGTTTCAATTTTTTTTTTCAATGATTATTTTAATGATTATATTTTTAATCTTTCGTTCATGCGAAAGGCCTGCGGAGGCTGTAGGAGGCCTTGTAAAGCCCTGCAGAGTCCTTCGAAAGTCCTGCGGGCCCTTCGGGTAAATATAATATGAATGCTATTGACATTCATATTAATCATAATAAATAAATTACTAATAACAAGAGCAGATCTACTTCCGGCTGTGCAGCTCGGATGTTTGTAGTTGACGCCACGACGTTTGAGCTTTTTCCAACTTTTTGCTAGCTCGATCATTACGTTGATATTCCGCACCTTTTTCTTTAAGTTCTTGCTCGGACCTAACAGAAGCCCGGCAAAGTCTGTACTCCCGCTGATACTCAGCACTCGTTTTCCTTTTTTTTTGGAATTTCCGACGTCGAAGGTGCAGTATCCGCACATGGGTCAGCCCGTTGCTCATCGCTTTATCTTTGACATTCCATGTCCGATGGAGTATCGGATGAACCTGAAAAGAATATGGATTCAATTAATATTGATATTGTTATTTTTGAGGCTTTCGTGACTTTTATTACGCAGCGAAGTGGCTTCCAGACGGAGCCAGTGTTGTATTTCAGCATTATGCCGACATTACGCAAACGTTACAGTCTGCATCATCAGGGCTGAGCGCTCTGATACCGAAGCTCTCGTGTCTCAGGCTTTGGTATCACAGCGCTCTGCCCTGATGCAGACGGTAACGTTTACGAAACGTTACCATAACACTGAAATACAATACGGCCTCCATCGGGAAGCCACTTCGCTTTGTAATAAAATGAAAACTATATAACATAGAAGGAATAAGAAGTACTCAATTCAACAATGCAGTGAACATTTTGTTAATATATTTTTAAACTATTTAGTACTATAATTTTTCTTTTACGTAACAACATTGAATGCTACTAAACAAAGAAATATGAAGGAGACATACCTGTACGTTCTTTTAAGGGTCCATCCGTTTCATGACCATCGGCCATGTTTAACCTCACGTCACGTAGCTTTTTGTTGTACACTATTTTTGTACTCTTTAATATCCACAATATTGATTATTTATCAAACACGAGCGCTCACACAGGGCTTTTCTACACACAAAAGTACGTAAAAATATAGCTTTATTTTTGTTTAAAACGCTCAATATGTTCGCGTTCGGCTTTCTTTCGTACGTACCGGTTGCGACTAACGCATGGTGGCTCGCCCCCGCACGCGTCGGCGAGAGAGAGGAAGATACTCTCTGCCGGTCGCTCGAGCGAGAGCCATGAGACGGGGGTGTGAGCTCTCTCTCTCTCTCTGTTTCTCTCCCTCTCATCAGTCTCCCGCTATCTTATTCGATTCCTCCATTCTCTTGTCCTGTTTAAGGGGTAAGGCCACTGTAAATTTTTTGAAAAATCGATTTTTTTTTATTGGCTTAAAAAATAGTTTAAACCCTCTAGAATAAGAAAAAAAAGGTCCTGTGCGAAAAAAATTTGTTGTCCTTAGGAAATGAAGGTCGCCGCCAAGCGTGTCAAAACTTGCTCCGAAACGACTGCAATTATATCGGAGATGGCGATTCCAAAACTTTCAAAGGCATCGTGGATTCGAAGCCTTATGAAAATGTTGATGTTAAAAAAAAAGAGTGCATAGATCACGTGCAAAAAAGAATGGGCACTCGATTGAGAAACTTAAAAAAAGGAACAAAAGGTCTCGGGGGAAGAGGAAAACTCACTGCCAAATTGATTGACGAACTAAGCATTTATTACGGCTTAGCAATCCGTCGAAATTCCGATTCCATCAAAAATATGAAAAATGAGATCTGGGCAACCCTTTTTCACAAAATGTCAACGGATGAAAAGCCTCAGCACGAAAAATGTTCGGAGAATTGGTGCAGTTGGAAGAAAGCGAAAGCAGAAAATGCCTTGGATGCGTATCATCACAATCAGCCAATGAGTGAGGAGGTTTATCAAGCCATCAAACCCATCTACATGGAATTGAGCCGGGACGAGTTGCTGGAGCGTTGCTTGGGGGCCTATACTCAAAACAATAACGAAAGTTTCAACGCTACCGTTTGGAGTTTGGCCCCCAAATCATCCTCAAGCGGAAAAACTGTACTAGATATTGCGACGGATATCGCTGTTTGCATATTCAATGGCGGCCTTACCAACGTCTTGCAAATATTCAAGATGTTGGAGGTGGAAATTGGTGTACAGGTATATAATTTCTGCATCGAAGACGACGCCAAACGCATCACGCACGCGGAGACATCTCTGAGCGACGCGGCCAAAAGTGCGCGCGCGCTCCAAAAATCAACCAGGAAAGACGAAGAAGACGAAAATTTGGCTATCGAAGGACAAATGTATGGTGCTGGGATTGCAGACTAACGGTAAAAATTTTTTTTAACTTCTTTTTTAAATTTTTTGCAATAAAAAACTATTCGCAAAACTTTAAACGCGTTTTTCTCGAAACATGGTTTTTCAAAATGGCACGCAGCATAACTCGAACAATTTTCATTTTTTTTACTTGAAATTTTAACCAGATGTGAACATTTACATTATCTTGAGAATGTCGATCGGAATTTTCAAGAACTTTATTTATTGATTTTTTATTAACAAAAAACTTGCCGTTTTTTTCGTCAATAATCAATTTTTTTTTCAAGCGCACGCCAAATCCACAAAAATTGATACTTTTTAAAATCCGATCGACATTCTCTAGCTATAGCCCTCTAGATTAATGGTTTTTTTTTTTTTGTTCTAGATTCAAAAGTGCACCAGTGGTGCTGCGTGCCGCGGAGCCCTGGAAGCAAAACATGTCCCGGGAAGATAGCTGTGGAACCGCCATTTTGTTTTTTTTTTACTGTAAAAAAATTTTATAATAAAGTTTAATGTATGCCCGATAACACCATTAAAAGTTTTTTTTCAAATACCTTCAATTTCGGGAGCAAAAAATTAGTGAAAAAACCTTTTTTTTTGGGCCGTTACAGTGGCCTTACTCGTTAAGGAAGCTTTCCAGTGTGACAGCCCGAAAAATCGCTGTTTTTCGCGATTTTTTTTTTTAAAGAAAAAATAATCTAATCGGTCTGGTTTTTTTTTTGTATATTAATTGGGTATTGAAGAATACAAAACAATTTTTTAAAGATCGATTTATTTATTAATTAATATCTATAAAAATGATGAAACAATTGTTGCAGAAAATGCACTTGGATGTGGTGTCCACGTTGGGGGTCACAATTTTGATCTGAAACAAAAAACACAAAAAGATTATTGATCGGTATATAATTGGCTTTCGTGCTATGGAGGCTTTTTTTTTTTTTTTTTGCAAAAATGGCGCCGGTTTGAACAAAAAGTATCGATTTTAGCATTTTTTTTGGCAGTTTTTTTTACAAAAAAATAGGAAGATGTCAAAAAAAAAAGCTTCCATAGCACGATAAACAATGACGTTAAGAATATTGTGTAAAAAATTCAACTCGATTGCTTTAAAACTCTGCCCTCCAAGTTGGACACCATTTTGAAAAATGCTGTTTCGAGAAAAACGCGTTCAAAGTTTCGCTGTAGCTGTAGCGCTCCGTTGCCTTCTTCCAAGAAATGCCGCACAGTAACCGAAATAATCTGAATTTCGGCATGAAAATTTCAGGGAATAATCGGAAGAGTGTATACTATTCGATAAAGCAAAAAAAAAAAAATCGATTTTTTGAAAATTTCACACTGGAAAGCTCCCTTAAGGGCAGATATACACCCAGGAGCCGGAAAAAAGGTCATTTTTGTGAATTTTTTCAAGGAAAATATTTAAAATTTCGATTTGGGGTTTTAATTATCTAAAAGTATATACATTCAAGAATATGTTTAATTTTCTTTATATAAAAATATAAAAAATATACAAGGATATTGTATGATCCTTGGAGCGATGTAAAAAAATCGGTACCCAAAATTTCTCAAAAACCAATGAACCGATTGTCTTAAGGTTTTTTGTGGTTATTCTATACATCATTATCTAGTACTTGTCATAGGATTTTTTTTCTGTTAGTTTTTGTTTTATAGGCAAAATAATAACTAATTTTTGGCCCAAAAATCACTATTTATGTTCAAACGTCCGCCATTTTGTCATAAATCGATATTTTCAAAATCGGCCATGACAAGTACTAGATTATAGTATCTAATTTAATAATCTTTTTGGTTTTTTTTCAGATGATTTTTGAAGAAACGCCAGTGGGTACCGTATACGCAGATTTTTTTACGACGCTCTAAGGATCCTACAATATCCTTGGATATTTTTGATATTTTTAAATAAAGAAAATTAAACATATTTTTGAATGTACACTACCGGCGGAAAGTTTCCGGACAAGAGTTGGAGAAAGTGCCGGAACGGTTCTTTATGCCATTTCGCCGGTAGTTGGGCTAGGCCAATTTGACCGACGGCATTTTAAAGATGGGGGATTTACCTACATTTTGGCTTATCAAAAAAATGTTTACGATTTTTTTTACACTTGGCGGCCAGTTTTGAAAACGACAATTTTTTGTGGTTTTTTTGTTGTTTTGTGAGTGGACCCCGTTTACAGTAAAAATCTTTTTTATGCATTTCTCCTATTAAAATCATAAAAGGGGAAGCCTAAGCTTCAATTTCGTTTTGTAGAAAAATTTTTGCGATTTTTTTTCCCAAAAATATTTCGTTTTTTCGATAAAAATATACAATATGAAAATTGCTCCGGAGTACGAAAACGACGAGGTTTATAATAAAACCTCAAGACGGTAAAAAGTTGCGTTAATTTTTGTTGAGTTCATGAGAATTTTTTCAAATTTTTTTTGCGAATTTAAAAAAAAATTATTTCCGGTTGGAACTCGATTGATCTCAACACCATGATAATAATATAATTAATTTGTTTATTTACATATTATACTTTGGTCTCGTCGAAAAAACCTCCTCTCGCTGACAGCTCGCTCTTTACCACACGCGGCATCCTCTCCACAAGTTTTTCGGATGTCTCTCGGGGTGTTTCTTTCCATGATTTTTGTAGGGATTCCCATAGCTTTTCGGCGGATGAATGCGTGACCTTGCGCACTTGCCGATCCATTTCATCCCACAGCAGCTCTATGGGATTGAGATCGGAAGATTGAGGAGGTTTCAGAGAGGCACAATCGAACCGCGATAAAAATCGTTCCGGGAGGCCTCCTGTTACTTCCAAATCGGAAGACTAATCAATAATTGTGATGTCTAAAAGGAATCGATAACTCACGGCGGCAAACGTCCAAGCGCAGTTTGTCGAAAGTTGTGGAAAAAACATTTCAATTACGACGATTAAGAGCGTGCTGTCAGCGAGAGGAGGTATTTTCGACGAGACCAAAGTATAATATGTAAATAAAAAAATTAATTGTATTATTATCATGGTGTTGAGATCAATCGAGTTCCGACCGGAAATAAATTTAAAAAAAAATTCGCGAAAAAAATCTGAAAAAATTCTCATGAACTCAACAAAAAGTAACGCAACTTTTTACCGTATTGAGATTTTGTTGTAAACCTCGTCGTTTTCGTACTCCGGAGAAATTTTCATATTGTATATTTTTATCGAAAAAACGAAATATTTTTGGGAAAAAAAATCGCAAAAATTTTTCTACAAAACGAAATTGAAGCTTAGGCTTCCCCTTTTATGATTTTAATAGGAGAAATGCATAAAAAAGATTTTTACTGTGAACGGGGTCCACTCACAAAACAACAAAAAAAACGATAAAAAATTGTTGTTTTTAAAACTGGGTGCCAAGTGTAAAAAAAATCGTAAAAGTTTTTTTGATAAGCCAAAATGTAGGTAAATCCCCCCTCTTTAAAATGCCGTTGGTCAAATTGGCCTAGCCCAACTATCGGTGAAATGGTATAAAGAACCGTTCGGGCACTTTTTCCAACTCTTGTCCGGAAACTTTCCGCCGGTAGTGTATATACTTTAAGATAATTAAGACCCCAATCCGAAATTTCAAATAGTTTTCTTTGAAACAATTCACAAAAATGACCTTTTTTCCGGCTCCTAGGGGTATATCTGCCCTCGAATAATTTTTCGAATTTCAACTTTTCAAAAATTTTATGTTATTATTGAACATTTCCATATATTTAAACTTTAAAAAAGTATGTTCTTCATTCGATCCCGATCTTCCCGGAATATTTGCAAAACCTGGAAAAGTCAGGAAATTTCTGAGTCAGTAAAGCCAATAACCATGTTAATGTTGATCGTATTTTTCATTATCCCTAAGTTAGCCTAGAAGTGACTAGATACACTAGAGGTTATGATATAAAACGTATAAGTGGGAATATAAAAAAAGATATACAGGGTGTCCCATTTTACTCTTACACCTGAATTTTCTCGAAAAATATTGCTCGGACGAACTATTGTGTGGAACAAAACTTCTAGGGATTGAAGGGGGACGTTTGAAAAAAATTTTTTTGAGCAGCCAAAATTCAAAATGGCGGCGTTACAAAGGCTGACATGTTTTTTTCAAACGGAAACATAACTTTTTTTTATTGCCAAAAAATTTGTCAGCTGAAAACTAAAAACTTTTGTTGAAAAAATTTTTTGATAAAGTTCATAGTTTTCAAGTGAGAACATCATTTTTAATTATTTCAGATGTATCCAGCATTTGTGTGGGGGTGTGTGTGTGGGTGTGTTGTGTGTAACACACACACACACACACACACACACACACACACACACACACACACACACACACACACACACAAAACGGCCCTTCTCAGGGCCAGGAATGCTAGACAGACAACCTCACGTGGTGTATTCTGGGTAACGCGAATGGTCTGCAACAGACTCAGCCATGCAACCTCCTACGCTTTGGCTAACGCAAATGCCGGTGGTAGGGACAATTAGACTAAATGTCTCACGGCAAGCCGCTCAATGTTGTATTTTCGAATGTATGACCACTTGAACAAAAAAAGAATCAAATTTTTTTGTTGAAAATTTTCGTTTTTTTTCGTTTTTTTGTTTTCAAATTTGGACGATACTTCATGAGAAAATTTTGGAGGAAAATCGATGAAAAATAGTTTTTTTTTCATTTTAATAGCGCTTGTGCCATTTTCAGGCCCAAAAACGTGTTTCTTTAAATCCTTGACGAACTTTGATCACGATGGGTAGAAAAACACACACACACGCACACACACACACACACACACACACACACACACACACACACACACACACACACGCACCCACACACACACACACACACACACACACACACACACACACACACACACACACACACACACACACACACACACACACACACACACACACACACACACACACACACACACACACACACACACACACATCCTGGATACATCTGAAATAATTGAAAATGATGTTCTCACTTGAAAACTATGAACTTTATCAACAAATTTTTTCAACAAAAGTTTTTAGTTTTCAGCTGACAAATTTTTTGGCAATAAAAAAAAGTTGTTTCCGGTTGAAATAAACATGTCAGCCTTTGTAACGCCGCCATTTTGAATTTTGGCTCCTCAAATAATTTTTTTTTAATCCCTAGAAGTTTTGTTCCACACAATAGTTCGTCCGAGCAATATTTTTCGAGAAAATTCAGATGTAAGATTAAAATGGGACACCCTGTATATATATTTTTTACTCGCACTCCAATTTCCGCTTTCTCTTTCTTACGCACTTATTCTTTTTTTATTCTCACCTGCAATTTTTTTAACGAGATAACTAAAAATCCTCTGGGTCTTTGAGCCACATTCACGGGTCGCTTTGTGAAATTTAATTTCTTCCTATATATATATATATATATCTGTCCTCTCGGAAAAATGTGCAGAGTCCACTTTATACGTAAATTCACACCACTCAAGAATAGTAAGCGCTGCATAACTGTAGACACTTTTAGCACTTTCCTCTGGCGCACCGGAGGGAAAATTAAACGAAATATTAAATTTTTTCCACTCCCAGGACTTCCGTAGCAAACGGATGCGCGCCTCGGAGAGAATACTCGCTGGGCTTATTAAATTCATTGAGCAAAAGGAATACCCGTAGGAAATTGGAAGAAAGCATTTTTCGCAAGTTACTTCGATTATAAAACGGAAAATAACTCCAATCATTTATTTGAATTATCTTTTTAAGGAATCCTGCGTTTTTTTCGCTTCATAATTATTTTTCTGTATTATACGTTGTGGCTGTTTTTTGTTTTATTCCAAGAATACTTTCCTCCTTCCGCGTGGAATAAAAGAGGTCGAGCTTTGTCTTTCCGATCGAGAGGAAATAGCGTTTCCAGTGGGTGCGAGAAAGATCCATTTCTCATAAAAATTAATGTACGTTTTCTTTAATAAAAAATGTTAAAGTAAAACAGAAGGAACGCGAAATGTTTGTATCTATTGTGTGTTATTAGAATTATGAAATAGCTTCATAATTTAATAAAGCAATGATATCATAATATTATAAATAATATAACTGCACTACTGAAAAAAATTAAAGGAGCGCAAAAATTGTTAAATTTGTCTGGGTCATTTTCGAAGCGCTGTAACTTCTAGACAAATGATTGTGCAGAAACGAGAAAGAAGCATTTTAAAGCTTGAAATCTCTAGCTGACAACCTCTGCATTGACATTTTTATTTGGAGTTTCCGTCGAAGAGCAGACAAGACAAACATGCCGAAGCAAAAGTCTTTGATTTTTTTTTCACCTTCAACGGCGTCGACGGGCTTCAAACAAAGATATTGGTCTTTTTAAATACCAGGATCAAGACGCCTGATCATTTAGCCTTAATTTGCTTATTGAACGAACCAACTTTTTACAACTTTCACCCCCGATAAGGGTGAGTTCCGGTTTACGAAAATCGCTCATTTTTTTTCTCGTCTCCTTTATGGTTGGTCTAACCATAGCGCCAATAAAAAATATGACTTTTGTTATTGCGTGGGAGATATAATTTTTTTCAACTTCTTACAACTTTTTACAACCCCCGATAAGAGTGAGTTCTGGTTAACGAATATCGCTCATTTTTTTTTCTCGTCTCCTTTATGGTTGGTCTAACCGTAGCGCCAATAAAAAAGATGACTTTTGTTATTGCGTGGGAGATATAATTTTTTTTTCAACTTTTTACAACTTTCATCCCCGATAAGGGTGAGTTCCGGCTAACGAATATCGCTCATTTTTTTTCTCGTCTTCTTTATGGTTGGTCTAACCGTAGCGCCAATAAAAAAGATGACTTTTGATGTTGCGTGGGAGATGTGTCTGAAGTTCGCATCGTTGCTAAGCAACGAAATTTTTCATTTTTTTTATTTTTGATTTTCGATCTATTTATTGCTCAGTCCGCTTCGGGGTGCCTAAAAAAGATCATTTAAAACATTTTAAGAGATTTCGGCAAGAAAAACCCACCCTTCATGGGCGTAAAAGTTGTAAAAAGGTGAAAAAAAATTATATCTCCCACGCAATAACAATAGTCATCTTTTTTATTGGCTCTACTGTTAGACCAACCATAAAGGAGACGACACAACAAAAATTAGCGAAATTCGTTAACCGGAACTCACCCTTATCGGGGGTGAAAGTTGTAAAAAGTGGAAAAAAAATTACATCTCCCACCCAATAACAATAGTCATCTTTTTTATTGGCGCTACTGTTAGACCAACCATAAAGGAGACGACACGACAAAAATTAGCGAAATTCGTTAACCGGAACTCACCCTTATCGGAGGTGAAAGTTGTAAAAAGTTCAAAAAAAAAATATATCTCCCACCCAATAACAATAGTCATCTTTTTTATTGGCGCTACTGTTAGACCAACCATAAAGGAGACGACACAACATAAATTAGCAAAATTCGTTAACCGGAACTCACCCTTATCGGGGGTGAAAGTTGTAAAAAGTTCAAAAAAAATATATATCTCCCACCCAATAACAATAGTCATCTTTTTTATTGGCGCTACTGTTAGACCAACCATAAAGGAGACGGCACAACAAAAATTAGCGAAATTCGTTAACCGGAACTCACCCTTATCGAGGGTGAAAGTTGTAAAAAGTTCAAAAAAAAAATATCTCCCACCCAATAACAATAGTCATCTTTTTTATTGGCGCTACTGTTAGACCAACCATAAAGGAGACGACACAACAAAAATTAGCGAAATTCGTTAACCGGAACTCACCCTTATCGGGGGTGAAAGTTGTAAAAAGTGGAAAAAAAATTACATCTCCCACCCAATAACAATAGTCATCTTTTTTATTGGCGCTACTGTTAGACCAACCATAAAGGAGACGACACAACAAAAATTAGCGAAATTCGTTAACCGGAACTCACCCTTATCGGGGGTGAAAGTTGTAAAAAGTTCAAAAAAAAAATATATCTCCCACCCAATAACAATAGTCATCTTTTTTATTGGCGCTACTGTTAGACCAACCATAAAGGAGACGACACAACAAAAATTAGCGAAATTCGTTAACCGGAACTCACCCTTATCGAGGGTGAAAGTTGTAAAAAGTTCAAAAAAAAAATATATCTCCCACCCAATAACAATAGTCATCTTTTTTATTGGCGCTACTGTTAGACCAACCATAAAGGAGACGACACAACAAAAATTAGCGAAATTCGTTAACCGGAACTCACCCTTATCGGGGGTGAAAGTTGTAAAAAGTTCAAAAAGAAAATATATCTCCCACCCAATAACAATAGTCATCTTTTTTATTGGCGCTACTGTTAGACCAACCATAAAGGAGACGACACAACGAAAATTAGCGAAATTCGTTAACCGGAACTCACCCTTATCGGGGGTGAAAGTTGTAAAAAGTGGAAAAAAAATATATCCCACCCAATAACAATAGTCATCTTTTTTATTGGCGCTACTGTTAGACCAACCATAAAGGAGACGACACAACAAAAGTAAGCGAAATTCGTTAACCGGAACTCACCCTTATCGAGGGTGAAAGTTGTAAAAAGTTCAAAAAAAAAATATATCTCCCACCCAATAACAATAGTCATCTTTTTTATTGGCGCTACTGTTAGACCAACCATAAAGGAGACGACACAACAAAAATTAGCGAAATTCGTTAACCGGAACTCACCCTTATCGGGGGTGAAAGTTGTAAAAAGTGGAAAAAAAAATATATCTCCCACCCAATAACAATAGTCATCTTTTTTATTGGCGCTACTGTTAGACCAACCATAAAGGAGACGACACAACAAAAATTAGCGAAATTCGTTAACCGGAACTCACCCTTATCGGGGGTGAAAGTTGTAAAAAGTTCAAAAAAAAAATATATCTCCCTCCCAATAACAATAGTAATCTTTTTTATTGGCGCTACTGTTAGACCAACCATAAAGGAGACGACACAACAAAAATTAGCGAAATTCGTTAACCGGAACTCACCCTTATCGGGGGTGAAAGTTGTAAAAAGTTCAAAAAAAAAATATATCTCCCACCCAATAACAATAGTCATCTTTTTTATTGGCGCTACTGTTAGACCAACCATAAAGGAGACGACACAACAAAAATTAGCGAAATTCGTTAACCGGAACTCACCCTTATCGGGGGTGAAAGTTGTAAAAAGTTCAAAAAAAAAATATATCCCACCCAATAACAATAGTCATCTTTTTTATTGGCGCTACTGTTAGACCAACCATAAAGGAGACGGCACAACAAAAATTAGCGAAATTCGTTAACCGGAACTCACCCTTATCGAGGGTGAAAGTTGTAAAAAGTTCAAAAAAAAAATATATCCCACCCAATAACAATAGTCATCTTTTTTATTGGCGCTACTGTTAGACCAACCATAAAGGAGACGACACAACAAAAATTAGCGAAATTCGTTAACCGGAACTCACCCTTATCGGGGGTGAAAGTTGTAAAAAGTGGAAAAAAAATTACATCTCCCACCCAATAACAATAGTCATCTTTTTTATTGGCGCTACTGTTAGACCAACCATAAAGGAGACGACACAACAAAAATTAGCGAAATTCGTTAACCGGAACTCACCCTTATCGGAGGTGAAAGTTGTAAAAAGTGGAAAAAAAAAATATATCTTCCACCCAATAACAATAGTCATCTTTTTTATTGGCGCTACTGTTAGACCAACCATAAAGGAGACGACACAACAAAAATTAGCGAAATTCGTTAACCGGAACTCACCCTTATCGGGGGTGAAAGTTGTAAAAAGTTCAAAAAAAAAATATATCTCCCACCCAATAACAATAGTCATCTTTTTTATTGGCGCTACTGTTAGACCAACCATAAAGGAGACGGCACAACAAAAATTAGCGAAATTCGTTAACCGGAACTCACCCTTATCGAGGGTAAAAGTTGTAAAAAGTTTAAAAAAAAAATATCTCCCACCCAATAACAATAGTCATCTTTTTTATTGGCGCTACTGTTAGACCAACCATAAAGGAGACGACACAACAAAAATTAGCGAAATTCGTTAACCGGAACTCACCCTTATCGAGGGTGAAAGTTGTAAAAAGTTCAAAAAAAAAATATATCTCCCACCCAATAACAATAGTCATCTTTTTTATTGGCGCTACTGTTAGACCAACCATAAAGGAGACGACACAACAAAAATTAGCGAAATTCGTTAACCGGAACTCACCCTTATCGGGGGTGAAAGTTGTAAAAAGTGGACAAAAAAAATATATCTCCCACCCAATAACAATAGTCATCTTTTTTATTGGCGCTACTGTTAGACCAACCATAAAGGAGACGACACAACAAAAATTAGCGAAATTCGTTAACCGGAACTCACCCTTATCGGGGGTGAAAGTTGTAAAAAGTGGAAAAAAAAATATATCTCCCACCCAATAACAATAGTCATCTTTTTTATTGGCGCTACTGTTAGACCAACCATAAAGGAGACGACACAAAAAAAATTAGCGAAATTCGTTTACCGGAACTCACCCTTATCGGGGGTGAAAGTTGTGAAAAGTTCAAAAAAAAAATATATCTCCCACCCAATAACAATAGTCATCTTTTTTATTGGCGCTACTGTTAGACCAACCATAAAGGAGACGACACAACAAAAATTAGCGAAATTCGTTAACCGGAACTCACCCTTATCGGGGGTGAAAGTTGTAAAAAGTGGAAAAAAAATTACATCTCCCACGCAATAACAAATGTCATCTTTTTTATTGGCGCTACAGTTAGACCAACCATAAAGGAAACGAGACAAAAAAAATTAGCGATATTCGTTAACCGGAACTCACCCTTATCGAGGGTGAAAGTTGTAAAAAGTTCAAAAAAAAAATATATCTCCCACCCAATAACAATAGTCATCTTTTTTATTGGCGCTACTGTTAGACCAACCATAAAGGAGACGACACAACAAAAATTAGCGAAATTCGTTAACCGGAACTCACCCTTATCGGGGGTGAAAGTTGTAAAAAGTGGAAAAAAAATTACATCTCCCACGCAATAACAAAAGTCATCTTTTTTATTGGCGCTACAGTTAGACCAACCATTAAGGAGACGAGACAAAAAAAATTAGCGATATTCGTTAACCGGAACTCACCCTTATCGAGGGTGAAAGTTGTAAAAAGTTCAAAAAAAATATATATCTCCCACCCAATAACAATAGTCATCTTTTTTATTGGCGCTACTGTTAGACCAACCATAAAGGAGACGACACAACAAAAATTAGCGAAATTCGTTAACCGGAACTCACCCTTATCGGAGGTGAAAGTTGTAAAAAGTGGAAAAAAAAAATATATCTTCCACCCAATAACAATAGTCATCTTTTTTATTGGCGCTACTGTTAGACCAACCATAAAGGAGACGACACAACAAAAATTAGCGAAATTCGTTAACCGGAACTCACCCTTATCGGGGGTGAAATTTGTAAAAAGTGGAAAAAAAATTACATCTCCCACGCAATAACAAAAGTCATCTTTTTTATTGGCGCTACAGTTAGACCAACCATAAAGGAAACGAGACAAAAAAAATTAGCGATATTCGTTAACCGGAACTCACCCTTATCGAGGGTGAAAGTTGTAAAAAATTCAAAAAAAAAATATATCTCCCACCCAATAACAATAGTCATCTTTTTTATTGGCGCTACTGTTAGACCAACCATAAAGGAGACGACACAACAAAAATTAGCGAAATTCGTTAACCGGAACTCACCCTTATCGGGGGTGAAAGTTGTAAAAAGTGGAAAAAAAATTACATCTCCCACGCAATAACAAAAGTCATCTTTTTTATTGGCGCTACAGTTAGACCAACCATAAAGGAGACGAGACAAAAAAAATTAGCGATATTCGTTAACCGGAACTCACCCTTATCGAGGGTGAAAGTTGTAAAAAGTTCAAAAAAAAAGTATATCTCCCACCCAATAACAATAGTCATCTTTTTTATTGGCGCTACTGTTAGACCAACCATAAAGGAGACGACACAACAAAAATTAGCGAAATTCGTTAACCGGAACTCACCCTTATCGAGGGTGAAAGTTGTAAAAAGTTCAAAAAAAAATATATCTCCCACCCAATAACAATAGTCATCTTTTTTATTGGCGCTACTGTTAGACCAACCATAAAGGAGACGACACAACACAAATTAGCGAAATTCGTTGACCGGAACTCACCCTTATCGGGGGTGAAAGTTGTAAAAAGTGGAAAAAAAATTACATCTCCCACGCAATAACAAAAGTCATCTTTTTTATTGGCGCTACAGTTAGACCAACCATAAAAGAAACGAGACAAAAAAAATTAGCGATATTCGTTAACCGGAACTCACCCTTATCGAGGGTGAAAGTTGTAAAAAGTTCAAAAAAAAAATATATCTCCCACCCAATAACAATAGTCATCTTTTTTATTGGCGCTACTGTTAGACCAACCATGAAGGAGACGACACAACAAAAATTAGCGAAATTCGTTAACCGGAACTCACCCTTATCGGGGGTGAAAGTTGTAAAAAGTGGAAAAAAAATTACATCTCCCACGCAATAACAAAAGTCATCTTTTTTATTGGCGCTACAGTTAGACCAATCATTAAGGAGACGAGACAAAAAAAATTAGCGATATTCGTTAACCGGAACTCACCCTTATCGAGGGTGAAAGTTGTAAAAAGTTCAAAAAAAAAATATATCTCCCACCCAATAACAATAGTCATCTTTTTTATTGGCGCTACTGTTAGACCAACCATAAAGGAGACGACACAACAAAAATTAGCGAAATTCGTTAACCGGAACTCACCCTTATCGGGGGTGAAAGTTGTAAAAAGTGGAAAAAAAATTACATCTCCCACGCAATAACAAAAGTCATCTTTTTTATTGGCGCTACAGTTAGACCAACCATAAAGGAGACGAGACAAAAAAAATTAGCGATATTCGTTAACCGGAACTCACCCTTATCGAGGGTGAAAGTTGTAAAAAGTGGAAAAAAAATTACATCTCCCACGCAATAACAAAAGTCATCTTTTTTATTGGCGCTACAGTTAGACCAACCATAAAGGAGACGAGACAAAAAAAATTAGCGATATTCGTTAACCGGAACTCACCCTTATCGAGGGTGAAAGTTGTAAAAAGTTCAAAAAAAAAATATATCTCCCACCCAATAACAATAGTCATCTTTTTTATTGGCGCTACTGTTAGACCAACCATAAAGGAGACGACACAACAAAAATTAGCGAAATTCGTTAACCGGAACTCACCCTTATCGAGGGTGAAAGTTGTAAAAAGTTCAAAAAAAAATATATCTCCCACCCAATAACAATAGTCATCTTTTTTATTGGCGCTACGGTTAGACCAACCATAAAAGAGACGAGACAAAAAAAATTAGCGATATTCGTTAACCGGAACTCACCCTTATCGGGGGTGAAAGTTGTAAAAAGTTGAAAAAAAATTATATCTCCCACGCAATAACAAAAGTCATCTTTTTTATTGGCGCTACGGTTAGACCAACCATAAAGGAGACGAGAAAAATAAATGAGCGATATGCGTTAACCGTAACTCACCCTTATCGGGTGGTAAACGTTGTAAAAAATCGGATCTTCCATGGTATCGAGATTTTTGAGAAATCGTGTCCACTGTCTTTTGAGGGGTCTCCGGACACCGGTCCTACTGGCTGAATTTCCCAAATTTTTGGACGAAATTTTTTTCAAGTGTTGTTGACATGTTGTTCTTTTATGTTCTTAACATTTCGAATAAAATATTCCATGAATTATATTTTCCAAAAATAGAGAAATGTTGCTTCTGTTTGCTTTAAAACTCACGTAACCCCGTAAGAATTTTCCGATTTTTTTGTTTGTTTTGTTTTCAATCCGGTGGTCTGTTGTTACTTTGTAGAAAATAATATGGTTAGTGAATCCTTGTAATCGACATTCCCAAAGTCAAGATCTTTTTGAATTCTTCTTTGCCACCGATCATGGCACATTTAAGATTCTGCCAAAATTTGTATGCACGGCAGTGTCTCGAAATTGGTATTATAGTTACAATGCAAGGAAAGTTTGTTTTTTTACTGTTGTTTCCTGATTCATATTACTCCAGGATATAACATATTTATATGGTAAATTTTTATATAAACAAAAAAAGAAATGTTTTTATACAGTTATGATTTAGCTGAGGAAATGTAACGTAACAGTAATGTAAATATTGTATGATATGAAATTTAAAATTCAAGGGTTTAAGTGCGTTTCAAAGCCAAAAAAGCACGTTTTCTGTATTAAAAAAAATATATAATATATAAATGATTTTATCCAGAATGTTGAGCACATAGAAGACCAACATTTGGAGAATATTTAAAAAAACATTCATTCAAAAATTTGGGAAATTCAGCCGGCGGGACCCGGTTTCCCATGAAAAAACAATGGACACGATTTCTCTAAAACTAATGCACGGATCTCTTTACCATGTTGCACCCTTCTTCAAAATAGCATTGACTAGAAGTTAAACGAAGGTTTTTTTCGATTACAACTAGTTCTACAATACTATACGTAGTGTGAATTGTACCAAAAATTGAAGATCAATTTTTTTTAAATCCTTAGTTCAATCACTTATCAATGCTATTTCGAAGTGGGCAAAATTGCGAAAAGATCGGTGCATTAGTTTTTGACAAAGCCTGTCCACCGTTTTTTTAGCGATCTGCGGAAATTAGGACCCTCCGGCTGAATTTTCAACATTTTTGTATGACATTTTTAAAAAATATTGTCGACACGTTGCTTTTTCATATGTTTAATATTTTGAATGAAATAATTTGCCTCGTATATTTTTGGAAAATGCTTTTTCTTTTGCTTCGAAACCCACGTAACCTGTTAGCAATTTTTAGATTCTTTAAATTTTAATCCTATGGGCCGTTTTTACTTCGTAGAAAATGATATGGTTAGTGAATCCTTGTAATCCACTTCCCCAAAGTCAAGATCATTTTGAATTCACCTTTGCCACCGATCATGGCACACTTACCATTCTGGCAAAATTGCCAAAAATGCAAGAAACGTTTGTTTATTTTACTGTTGTTTCCACATTTATATTATTGTACATAAAAAAATGAACATTTTTTAATAAACAAAAAAGTAACGACTTTATGTAGTTGGAATCTACGTGAAGAAATTAAAGGAATTCAGAAATAATCATATCACACCTGACAATCTAACGCAACAGTAGAGTTAATATTAGACGAAAAACCAAATTTAAGGCGTTACGTGGGTTTTGAAGCCAAAAAATCCTTTTTTTTGTATTTTGAAAAAATCAAATACATAAATTATTTCGTTCAAAATGTTAAGCATATAAAAGAGCAACATTTCAACAACATATTTTTTTAATTTCATAAAAAAATTTGGGAAATTCAACCGGTGGACTCGGTTTCCGGAGACCCCCACCCCCGCGCAAAAAACGGCGGACACGATTTCGCAAAAACTAATCCACCGATCTTATTGAAATTTTGAACACTTCTAAATAGCAGTGCCCAGTAACTGAACGAAAGTTTTGTTCGATTACAACTAATGTTAAAAGGCTATACGAAATGTAATTGATACTAAAAATTGACCTCTTTTGGAAATAACTCTGCCAGAAATTCATATTTCAATTTTTATTATAAATCCTTCGTTCAATCACCAGTCAATGCTATTTTGCAGGAGTGGGCACAATTTAAATAAGATCGATGCTTTAGTTTTTGAGAAACCCCGTTTACTATTTTTTTTAAGGGTCTCCGGAAATCAAGGCCCTTCTGCTCAATTTCCACAAATTTGGGATGAGAATTTTTTGACATATTGTCGAAATGTTGCTTTTTTATACGTTTAACCTTTTGAATAAAAGAATGAAATTTTTTTTTTCCAATAGACAAATGCTCTTTTCTGGCTTCAAAACCCACGAACCCCTTAAGGGGTCGTCACAGTGCAGCGGGTCCGATATAGCTGATATGCGCAATTTTTTTTCGATGGCTAAAATACGTTAATTAATCGGGGTTTTTATGTCAAATCAAAGCACTCATGAAAATCGCTAAGTACATTTTTAAATGTTTATTTAATTTTTTAAGCACTTTTCTGACCGTTGAAAATTTCTTCGAAAAAAAGAAGTTCTCATGGTATACACTGTTGAAACAATAAATATTATGTGACACAAAATTTGTTAAAAGATTAATAATCAGTATGAAAGCCGCTTTCTTGCTATGGTCGTTTTTTGATGTATCAAAGTTGACGAAATCGTGGCCGTTTTTTTGAAGTATTGAATTTAACCTCTCCACAGTTTTTATGTCAAAAATATTGAAGAATTAAAAAATGCTTCCATAGCAAATAAAGAATGATGTGAAGAATGGTGTGTCAAAATTTGAGACGATTAGCTTGAAAACTTTTACGTTGAGTGTACACCGTTTTGAAAAATGATCTCACGCCGCTGCTCGAATCATTTTCTGTAAGCGACCGAAATTATTCGAATGTCGCCCAAAAATTAAACAGCATGTTTATAACCGCCTACACTACTATACTATCGGATAATGCAAAAAAATAGATCTTTTGGAAAATTTTATACTTCGATGATCACTCAACCCAAAAAACTAAATCGAAATTTTTTTGGCAGATTTATAAAATAATTTGCCGTATAAATACTTTAAAAAAATAATAAGGCTTTCGTGTACTCTAAATTTGCCGGGGGATATTAAAGTAAGTCAGAAATATTAGGATTACACCGAATATCATAAGCAATATCATACCAACCCAAAGAAATCGAAACAAATTTACTTCCATATTTATGTTGCAAATTTCATAATTGTTTTTAAAAATGGTGATGATTTTTTTAGCCGATCTCTGCCAGAAGAAATTAAACCAATTTGAAAATATTGAATTTCTATATTGCTAAATTACTAAAAATTCCTAGATTACTAAAACCATTGAATTGTCAGTAGAAATAAATTTGTTTACTAAACCCCGTTGACAAATTTCCCGTGGACCGACGGCCAGCTAAATCATATTCTCGTGCCCGTAAACCATACGTAATGCCAATTCCGCCAGAGCCTTCCCCGTCCCTTTAAAATACAAACATAGAAATATCGGTGAACACACACCATCATTCGTCGCGAACTCAGTAGATCGCACATAGGCGATTACATTGTAGCGACATAGTGCGTTCTTCTTCTCGCTCACGTCGCCGACAATACTTCGGCTGGCGATGCGCTCTCACTCGCACTCGCACGCTTTGCTACGCGCTCGACGTTGTTGTGTTGTCGAAACGTCCCTGTACTGCCCTTGCGCGGCGAGCGGGTATGCTGCGTTCTCACTCTCGCTCGAGCGTCGTTCGAGATTCCATTGGCTCGCTTCATATTGGAGTGTCGTCGGAAATCTTCGGCTCCCCCCGGCGCTGTTCGCGCGAGCGACATACGACAGGGCCTTTCGTTTAGCTAGTATTTGGAATGAGAAACTTAAGGTGTTTTGTGCAATCAAGGGGTTATGTAGGTTTCGAAGACAAAAAAGGCTACTTTCTCTATTCAAAAATATATAATTTATAATTTATTTTATTCAAAATGTTATGCACATGAATAAGGAACATTTCAATTTTTTTTTTTAATTTCACCCAAAAATTTGTGAAATTCAGCCGATGGGACATAGTTTCCGGAGATCCCTACAGAAATGGTGAACACGATTTCTCAAAAACTTTTGCACCGATCTTATTAAAATTTTGCACACTTCAAAATAGCATTGACTAGTGATTGAACGAACGATATGAAAAAAAATCCATCTTTTGGCAGAGTTGTATGCAAAATAGTTAAACTTTTGGTACAATTTATACTTCGTATAGCCTTGTAACATTAGTCGTAAGCGAAAAAAAAGCTTCGTTCAATCACTAGTCAATGCCATTGAGAATTTAGAAGTAGAAGTGTTCAAAATTTCATTAAGATCGGTGGATTAGTTTTTAGGAAATCGTATCCAGCGTTTAGGGGGGCGGGGCGGGGGTCTCCGGAAACAGGATCCCACCGGTTGAAATGTTGCATCTTCATGTGCTTAACACTTTGAATGAAATATTTTATCTATTGAATTTTTTCAATAGAGAAAATATGCTTTTTTGGCTTCAAAACCCACGTGACCCTTTAAATTTAGTTTTTCTTCTAATATTAACTCTACTGTTACGTTAGATTTTCAGGTGTAATATGATAATTTCTCGATTCCATTAATTTCTTCACGTACATTCCAACTACATACAATTGTGACTTTTTTTGTTCATTCAAAAATTTACAATATAATTTTTTTTACCTACAATAATATAAATGTGGGAACAACAGTAAAATAAACAAACTTTTCTTGCATTTTTGGTCATTTTGGCAGAATGTTAAGTGTGCCATGATCGGTGGCAAAGAAGAATTCAAAATGATTTTGACTTTGGGAAAGTCGATTACAAAGATTCACTAACCATATTATTTTCTACGATGTAAAAACGGACCATAGGATTTAAAACAAAAAAATATAAAAATTGTTTAAAGTTTACGTGGCTTCCAAAGGAAAAAAGCATTTTTTTAAATACTTGCAATAAAGTATTTTATTCAAAATGTTAAGCATATTTTCAACAAAGGTTGAGAACAACCTTTCAACTATTGTTGAAAAAAATTTCATCCAAAAATTTAGGAAATCAGCCGGTGGGACCTGCTTTCCGGAGACCCCTACAAAAACCGTGGACATGCTTTGTCAAAAACTAATGCACCGATGTTATTGAAATTTTGCTCACTTCTTCAAAATAGCGTTGACTGTGTGATTGAACATAAATTAGATGTAATAAAAAAAAACCTTCATTTAATCACTAGTCAATACTATTTTGAAGAAGTATGCAAAATTTCAATCAGATCGGTGCATTGGTTTTTGAGAAATCGTGTCCGTTTTTTTCGGGGTCTCCGGAAACCAGGTCCCACCGGCTGAATTTCCCAAATTTTTGGATTAAATTTTTTCTAACAATTGTTTAAATGTTGTTCTCTTATATGCTTAACATTTTGAATAAAATAATTTATTTAATATATTTAAAAAAAATACGTTTCTTGCTTCGAAAGCCACGTAAACTCTGAACAATTTTTCGATTTAAAAAATTTAAATCCTATGGCCCGTTTTTAGATCGTAGAAAATAATATGGTTAGTGAATCCTTGTAATCGACTTTCCCAAAGTCAAGAATCATTTTGAATTCTTCTTTGCAACCGATCATGGCAACACTTGACATTCTGCCAAAATGGCCAAAAATGCAAGAAAAGTTTTGTTTATTTTACTGTTGTTCCCACGGTTATATTATTGTAGATTAAAAAAAATTATATTCTAACGTTTTGAATAAACAAAAAAGTAACGATTATATAAGTTGGAATCTACGTGAAGAAATTAAAGGAATCCAGAAATAATCATATTACACCTGAAGTTTTCGGACGGCGCTCCAGCATGAAGCGAGACAATGGAATCGCAAACGACGCTCGAGGGAGAGTGAGAACGCAGCATACGCAGTCACCTCGCAAGGGCAGTACAGCGACGTTTCGACAACACAACACGCGTCGAAGCGCGTAGCGAAGTGTGCCACTGCGAGTAAGAGCGCATCGTCGGCCGAAATATTGTCGGCGACCTGAGCGAGAAGAAGAACGCACTATGATCGCTACAATATAATCGCCTATGTGCGATCTATCGAGCTCGCGACGAATGATGGTGTGTGTTCGCCGATATTTCTATCTTTGTATTTTAAAGGGACGGGGTTAAGGCTCTGGTGGATTTGGCATTAGGTACGGCTTACGGGCACGAGAACATGATGAAGCTGGCCGTCGATCCACGCGAAATTTGTCAACGGTGTTTAATAAACAAATTTATTTCTACTAACAGTTCAATGTTTTTAGTAATCCAGGAATTTATAGTACTTTAGCAATATAGAAATTCAATATTTTTAAATTGCTTTCATTTCTTCTGGCAGAGTTTGACTAAAAAAATCCTCACCATTATTAAAAACGATTCTGAAATTTACAACATAAATATGGAAATAAATTTGTTTCGATTTCTTTGGGTTGGTATGATATTGCTTATGATATTCGGTGTAATCGTAATATTTCTGACTTACTTTAATATCTCCCGGCAGATTTTAAGTACACGAAAGCCTTATCATTTTTCAAAAGTGTTGATACCGAAAATTATTATATAAATCTGCCAACAAAATTTCGTTTTGGTTTTTTGGGTTGGGTGATCATCGCCGTATAAATTTTCCAACAAATCTACTTTCTTGCATTATCCGATAGTATAGTCGTATAGACGGTTATAAACATGCTGTTTAATTTTTGGGGCGACATTCGAATAATTTCGGTCATTTAGAGAAAGTGATTCGAGCAGCGGCGTGAGATCATTTTTCAAAACGGTGTACACTCTCAACGTAAAAGTTTTCAAGCTATCCGTCTCAAATTTTGACACATCATTCGTCACATTATTCTTTATTTGCAATGGACGGGTTTTTAAAATCTTCAAATTTTTTTGACGTAAAAACTGTGGAAAGCAGGGTAAATTCAATACGTAAAAAAAACGGCCATGATTTCGTCAACTTTGATACACAAAAAACGACAATAGCAAGATAGCGGCTTTCATATTGATTATTAATCTGTTAACAAATTTTGTTTCACATGATATTTACGGCTTCAACTGTGTATACCGTGAGAACTCCTTTTCTTCGAAGGAATTTTCAACGGTAAGAAACGTGTTTAAAAAAATGAAATAAACGGTTAAAAATATACTAAGCGTTTTTATGAATGCTCTTGACATAAAAAATCAGACTAATTGACGTATTTAAACCATCGAAGAAAAAATTGCGAATATCAGCTATACAGGACCCGCTGCATTGTGACGATCTCTTAAGAGGTCCGTCGGTTTTGCAGCCAGAGAAAAGTATTTGTCTAATGAAAAAAAAATATTTTTAATTACTTTTTTCAAAAGGTTAAACGTATGAAAAAGCAACATTTCGACAATATGTCAAAAAAATCTCATCCCAAATTTGTGGAAATTAAACCGAACGGCTCTGATTTCCGGAGACCCCTAAATAAATGGTTAACAGGTTTTCTCAAAAACTAAGGCATTGATCATATTGAAATTGTGCCCACTTCTTCAAAATAGCATTGACTAGTGATCGCACGAAAGATTTACAATAAAAATTGAAATTTGAATTTTTGGCAGAGTTGTTTGCAAAAGCGGTCAATTTTTGGTATAAATTATAAATTGGTATAAATTTGGTATAAATTACACTTAAATTACATAAATTACACAAAACATTCGTTTAATGACTAGGCACTGCTATTTAGAAGAAGTATTCAACATTTCAATAAGATCGGTGCATTAGTTTTTGAGACAACATGTCCGCTGTTTTTTTTATGGGTCTCCGGAAACCGGGTCCCACCGGTTAAATTTCCTAAATTTTTTAATGAATTTTTTTTCGAACTACTGTTGAAAGGTTGGTCTTTTATGTGCCAAACATTATGGATAAAAAAATGTATATATCATATATTTTTTTTAAAACAGAAAATATGCTTTTTTGGCTTCGAAACGAACTGTATCTCCTAAATTTTATATTTTATATAATATTAACTTTACTGTTATGTTACATTTCCTCAGCTAGATTATAGCTGTATGAAAACATTTCTTTTTTGTTTATTTAAAAATTTACAATATAAGCATTTTTTATTCTGAAGTAATATAAATCAGGAAACAACAGTAAAAAAACAAACTTTCCTTGCGTTGTAACTATAATACAAATTTCGAGACATTGACGTGCATCAGAAATTTGGCAGAACGTTAAGTGAGCCATGATCGGTTCCAAAGAAGAATTCAAAAACATCTTGACTTTGGGAATGTCGATTACAATGATTCACTAACCATATTATTTTCTACAAAGTAACAACAGGCCATAGGATTGAAAACAAAACAAACAAAACATCGGATCATTCTTACGGGGTTACGTGAATTTCGAAGCAAATGAAGCAATATTTCATTATTTTTGGAAAAGATAATTCGTGGATTATTTTATTCAAAATGTTAAGCATCTAAAAGAGCAAAAACCCAACAACACTGGAAAAAAATTTCGACCAAAAATTTGGGAAATTCAGCCAGTGGGGCCGGTTTCCGGAGACCCCTAAAAAAAGTGGACACGATTTCTCAAACATCTCCATACCATGAAATACACGATTTTTTAGAATTTTCACCCCTCGATAAAGGTGGGTTCCGGCAAAAGACAGTCGCTAATTTTTTTTCCTGGCTTCTTTACGGTTGGTTTACCTGTTCCGCCAATAAAAAAGACGACTATCTTCATTGCGTAGAAGATATAATTTTTTTTCAACTTTTTACAACCTTCACCCCCGATAAGGGTGAGTTCCGGTTAACGAATATCGCTCATTTTTTTCTCGTCTCCATTATGGATGGTCTAACCGTAGCGCCAATAAAAAAGATGACTTTTGTTATTGCGTGGGAGATATAATTTTTTTCAACTTCTTACAACTTTTTACAACCCCCGATAAGGGTGAGTTCCGGTTAACGAATATCGCTCATTTTTTTTTTCTAGTCTCCTTTATGGTTGGTCTAACCGTAGCGCCAATAAAAAAGATGACTTTTGTTATTGCGTGGGAGATATATTTTTTTTTTGAACTTTTTACAACTTTCACCCCCGATAAGGGTGAGTTCCGGTTAACGAATTTCGCTAATTTTTGTTGTGTCGTCTCCTTTATGGTTGGTCTAACAGTAGCGCCAATAAAAAAGATGACTATTGTTATTGGGTGGGAGATATATTTTTTTTTTGAACTTTTTACAACTTTCACCCCCGATAAGGGTGAGTTCCGGTTAACGAATTTCGCTAATTTTTGTTGTGTCGTCTCCTTTATGGTTGGTCTAACAGTAGCGCCAATAAAAAAGATGACTATTGTTATTGGGTGGGAGATATATTTTTTTTTTGAACTTTTTACAACTTTCACCCTCGATAAGGGTGAGTTCCGGTTAACGAATTTCGCTAATTTTTGTTGTGTCGTCTCCTTTATGGTTGGTCTAACAGTAGCGCCAATAAAAAAGATGACTATTGTTATTGGGTGGGAGATATATTTTTTTTTTGAACTTTTTACAACTCACCCTCGATAAGGGTGAGTTCCGGTTAACGAATTTCGCTAATTTCTGTTGTGTCGTCTCCTTTATGGTTGGTCTAACAGTAGCGCCAATAAAAAAGATGACTATTGTTATTGGGTGGGAGATATTTTTTTTTTTGAACTTTTTACAACTTTCACCCTCGATAAGGGTGAGTTCCGGTTAACGAATATCGCTCATTTTTTTCTCGTCTCCATTATGGATGGTCTAACCGTAGCGCCAATAAAAAAGATGACTTTTGTTATTGCGTGGGAGATATAATTTTTTTCAACTTCTTACAACTTTTTACAACCCCCGATAAGGGTGAGTTCCGGTTAACGAATATCGCTCATTTTTTTTTTCTAGTCTCCTTTATGGTTGGTCTAACCGTAGCGCCAATAAAAAAGATGACTTTTGTTATTGCGTGGGAGATATATTTTTTTTTTGAACTTTTTACAACTTTCACCCCCGATAAGGGTGAGTTCCGGTTAACGAATTTCGCTAATTTTTGTTGTGTCGTCTCCTTTATGGTTGGTCTAACAGTAGCGCCAATAAAAAAGATGACTATTGTTATTGGGTGGGAGATATATTTTTTTTTTGAACTTTTTACAACTTTCACCCCCGATAAGGGTGAGTTCCGGTTAACGAATTTCGCTAATTTTTGTTGTGTCGTCTCCTTTATGGTTGGTCTAACAGTAGCGCCAATAAAAAAGATGACTATTGTTATTGGGTGGGAGATATATTTTTTTTTTGAACTTTTTACAACTTTCACCCTCGATAAGGGTGAGTTCCGGTTAACGAATTTCGCTAATTTTTGTTGTGTCGTCTCCTTTATGGTTGGTCTAACAGTAGCGCCAATAAAAAAGATGACTATTGTTATTGGGTGGGAGATATATTTTTTTTTTGAACTTTTTACAACTCACCCTCGATAAGGGTGAGTTCCGGTTAACGAATTTCGCTAATTTCTGTTGTGTCGTCTCCTTTATGGTTGGTCTAACAGTAGCGCCAATAAAAAAGATGACTATTGTTATTGGGTGGGAGATATTTTTTTTTTGAACTTTTTACAACTTTCACCCTCGATAAGGGTGAGTTCCGGTTAACGAATTTCGCTAATTTTTGTTGTGCCGTCTCCTTTATGGTTGGTCTAACAGTAGCGCCAATAAAAAAGATGACTATTGTTATTGGGTGGGAGATATATATTTTTTTTGAACTTTTTACAACTTTCACCCCCGATAAGGGTGAGTTCCGGTTAACGAATTTCGCTAATTTTTGTTGTGTCGTCTCCTTTATGGTTGGTCTAACAGTAGCGCCAATAAAAAAGATGACTATTGTTATTGGGTGGGATATATTTTTTTTTTGAACTTTTCACAACTTTCACCCCCGATAAGGGTGAGTTCCGGTAAACGAATTTCGCTAATTTTTTTTGTGTCGTCTCCTTTATGGTTGGTCTAACAGTAGCGCCAATAAAAAAGATGACTATTGTTATTGGGTGGGAGATATATTTTTTTTTCCACTTTTTACAACTTTCACCCCCGATAAGGGTGAGTTCCGGTTAACGAATTTCGCTAATTTTTGTTGTGTCGTCTCCTTTATGGTTGGTCTAACAGTAGCGCCAATAAAAAAGATGACTATTGTTATTGGGTGGGAGATATATTTTTTTTTTCACCTTTTTACAACTTTCACCCCCGATAAGGGTGAGTTCCGGTTAACGAATTTCGCTAATTTTTGTTGTGTCGTCTCCTTTATGGTTGGTCTAACAGTAGCGCCAATAAAAAAGATGACTATTGTTATTGGGTGGGAGATATATTTTTTTTTTGAACTTTTTACAACTTTCACCCCCGATAAGGGTGAGTTCCGGTTAACGAATTTCGCTAATTTTTGTTGTGTCGTCTCCTTTATGGTTGGTCTAACAGTAGCGCGAATAAAAAAGATGACTATTGTTATTGGGTGGGAGATATATTTTTTTTTTGAACTTTTTACAACTTTCACCCCCGATAAGGGTGAGTTCCGGTTAACGAATTTCGCTAATTTTTGTTGTGTCGTCTCCTTTATGGTTGGTCTAACAGTAGCGCCAACAAAAAAAGATGACTATTGTTATTGGGTGGGAGATGTAATTTTTTTTCCACTTTTTACAACTTTCACCCCCGATAAGGGTGAGTTCCGGTTAACGAATTTCGCTAATTTTTGTTGTGTCGTTTCCTTTATGGTTGGTCTAACAGTAGCGCCAATAAAAAAGATGACTATTGTTATTGGGTGGGAGATATATTTTTTTTTTCACCTTTTTACAACTTTCACCCCCGATAAGGGTGAGTTCCGGTTAACGAATTTCGCTAATTTTTGTTGTGTCGTCTCCTTTATGGTTGGTCTAACAGTAGCGCCAATAAAAAAGATGACTATTGTTATTGGGTGGGAGATATATTTTTTTTTTGAACTTTTTACAACTTTCACCCCCGATAAGGGTGAGTTCCGGTTAACGAATTTCGCTAATTTTTGTTGTGTCGTCTCCTTCATGGTTGGTCTAACAGTAGCGCGAATAAAAAAGATGACTATTGTTATTGGGTGGGAGATATATTTTTTTTTTGAACTTTTTACAACTTTCACCCCCGATAAGGGTGAGTTCCGGTTAACGAATTTCGCTAATTTTTGTTGTGTCGTCTCCTTTATGGTTGGTCTAACAGTAGCGCCAACAAAAAAAGATGACTATTGTTATTGGGTGGGAGATGTAATTTTTTTTCCACTTTTTACAACTTTCACCCCCGATAAGGGTGAGTTCCGGTTAACGAATTTCGCTAATTTTTGTTGTGTCGTTTCCTTTATGGTTGGTCTAACAGTAGCGCCAATAAAAAAGATGACTATTGTTATTGGGTGGGAGATATATTTTTTTTTTGAACTTTTTACAACTTTCACCCTCGATAAGGGTGAGTTCCGGTTAACGAATTTCGCTAATTTTTGTTGTGCCGTCTCCTTTATGGTTGGTCTAACAGTAGCGCCAATAAAAAAGATGACTATTGTTATTGGGTGGGAGATATATTTTTTTTTTGAACTTTTTACAACTTTCACCCCCGATAAGGGTGAGTTCCGGTTAACGAATTTCGCTAATTTTTGTTGTGTCGTCTCCTTTATGGTTGGTCTAACAGTAGCGCCAATAAAAAAGATGACTATTGTTATTGGGTGGGAGATATATTTTTTTTTTGAACTTTTTACAACTTTCACCCCCGATAAGGGTGAGTTCCGGTTAACGAATTTCGCTAATTTTTGTTGTGTCGTCTCCTTTATGGTTGGTCTAACAGTAGCGCCAATAAAAAAGATGACTATTGTTATTGCGTGGGAGATATAATTTTTTTTCACCTTTTTACAACTTTTACCCCCATGAAGGGTGGGTTTTTCTTGCCGAAATCTCTTAAAATGTTTTAAATGATCTTTTTTAGGCACCCCGAAGTGGACTGAGCAATAAATAGATCGAAAATCAGAAATAAAAAAAATGAAAAATTTCGTTGCTTAGCAACGATGCGAACTTCAGACACATCGTGGGAGATATAATTTTTTTTCAACTTTTTACAACTTTCACCCCCGATAAGGGTGAGTTCCGGTTAACGAACATCGCTCATTATTTTTCTCGTCTCCTTTATGGTTGGTCTAACCGTAACGCCAATAAAAAATATGACTTTTGTTATTGCGTGGGAGATATAATTTTTTTTTAACTTTTTACAACTTTTACCCCCATGAAGGGTGGGTTTTTCTTGCCGAAATCTCTTAAAATATTTTAGATGATCTTTTATAGGCACCTCGAAGCGGAATGAGCAATAAATAGATAGAAAATTATACGATTAAACGAACTTACCTGGAAGTGGAGTTCGATCGTAATTGTATGAAGCGTCTCTTCCGATAGATCAAGTTGTAGTTTCCCCCTATCATGCCCGAATTACCACACGCTTTAACGCCATCCAGAGATTCCTTTGTTCTCCACGGATGGCATCTCGTCGTTCATTCCTTGAAAGTGTTGCCGTAGTAAAGGGAAATATCGTTACAACGATATGGGTTTTGTTTGTTAGCTAAAAAAACTTTGGGAGGGTTGTGATCTATCGGAAGAGACGCTTCGTACAATTACGATCGAACTTCACTTCCAGGTGAGTTCGTTTAATCGTATAATTGTATTTTGCGTCTCTTCCGATAGATCAAGTTGTAGATGTTTAAAGATACAAACGGCAACTATAACTCCGTTATAGAACTCATTAATGTATGCATTTCTGTCATTCTTATAAACATAAAACAAAGTCTCTCGCTTATATAAGAGAGAACGAGGGTCCAACCTTCAACAGTGAAAAGGGAAAGGTGTGTTTTTTTTTTTTTTTAACTTCTCATAATAGCTTTTGCGAGTGTAGCTGTCTCTGAAACGATTGGACGCTCATAGAAACGTCCAAATGTTTTTGAATTATTTGTCCACCCTGCTGCTTATCTAATACTATCAATTCCAACGCCTTTTCTCTTTGCGGCCGATGATGATGCGTGGCGGGTACTATGGGCCGAGAAAACTTTTGTATCGATACCGCTGTCTGCGAGCATCTGTTCTATCCATCTTGCTAATGTTTGAGAGGATACCTTACGGTAAGGTCTTTTCACTGCGATAAATAGGGACTCCTCCTGTTTCCGTATTATTTTTGTTTTTTCTATATATACTTCAAGGGTCTTTACTACACAAATCTCTTCGTTTTTTAGATATGTCGGTAATATTAAAAGTGGTTGCGTTCTATTTCGTCCAGATGTTTTGATTGTGTCTGGTATTTTGATTTGTATTCCTTCTAGTCGTCTATCAATAAATTGCAACTTTATCAGTGATAGCGTCTGAATCCGTTGGGTAGTAGTGAGAGCTAAAAGCGTGACGGGTTTTGCAGCCAAGGTGGATAAGGATAGTTGATCATTTTTTCCTAAAGAGTTTAAATAATCTAGCACTGTCTTTGGATCCCAAGTTTCATCGTATCTTGGTTTTGATGGACGAAGCTCGAAAATTCCCTTGAAAAGGCGTTTGATGTTTGAGTCTTGGCCCACGTGCTGGCCGACGACTAATGAGATCGCCGATCTTAAGGTGTTAAGGGATCCATAAGAAGCTCCTTTGTCGAACTCCTGGGTGAATAGCGAGATGATCTCTTGTATCGAAGGTCTATATAAGCTGATTCCAAGCTTCATGCAAAAATTCCACCATTTCTTCAAGGCACTATTATATTGTTTTATCGACGTTGGGCGTAGCGAAGCTGTCATGAGTTCCAACGATTCTTCGGGAATATTTTTGAGTCGGAATGCCTCCCTGATAATATCCCTACCTCCAGGGTAAGGTCTCGCCAAAGTGGGTGAGGCTGCCTGTCCGAGGATAAGAGCAGGTTTTTATCTGGGCGAAACACTATCGGTGGTTGGTCCAATGAGGTCCGAAATAGTGGATACCACGGTTGTGTCGGCCACCTTGGTACAACAACAATCACCGTTGCCTCTCCATCTTCAATTTTTCTTAGGACTCGCGGAATTATTGCATAAGGTGGAAACGCATACCCAAGAGTGAGTTTGACCATACTGTTGTAAAAGCATCAACCGCCATAGAATCTGGATCGCGGTACCAGGAGACGGAATTCGAGCATTTGGTATTAATGCGAGACGCAAAAAGGTCAATGTCGGGTCTTCCTAGCGTATTAACAATTTTATCAAAAGCCGAATCGGCGAGACTGTATTCGGTCTCTTTTTCTAATCGTCTAGATTCAGTCTGCCTCAATATTCTCTTTTGTGCCGATGAATAATGCAACTAGATTTAATTGTTTTTGCTCGCACCAATCCCATATTGACCTTGCTAGCTCGCATAAAGTCTTGACCCGTGTTCCACCCATCCGGTTAATATAAGCAATAGCCGTTGTGTTATCCAGTCTCAATAGGATATCACATTTTTGAAGGTTGTTTGCAAAGCATTTCAAACCAAAAAATGCGGCCATTAATTCCAAAATATTAATATGTGATTCCCGTTTGCGACAGCTCCAAAAACCGAAGGTCCTTTTGTCTCCACACACTGCTCCCCATCCAGACATTGACGCATCACTCCGAATTTCCAAACAATACCTTGGCGGTCGTATTGAAGTTTTAGCTTTTTGAATCGCGCTTTCCCACCAATAAAAATCTTCTCTTATTTCTGGGTTTATTTTCATTTTCATATCAAAACATTTTCATATCGAAGCTTTGTTGTAGAGCTAAGTAGCGAGCTCTTTCAAGAAATTTTGTGTGAGCAAAACCGTAAGGAACCGCAGGGCAGCACGCGACTAATGTACCAATGACTTTGGCAAAATCTCTAATCTTACATTTGTTTGTTGTCTGAAATTCATGGACCATCCGTTCTACTTTTTCTTTTTTGTCTTGAGGCAATTCTAGAAGCATATTTTTTGTATCAAACCTAAAACCTAAGTATTTGCATCTCATCGAGGGTGTAGTTTGGGATTTTTTGAAATTAACTATGAAGCCCAACCTTTGGATGATTGAGATTGATTCTCGGATATTTTCCCGGCACAACTCAGAGGATCGCCCTATGAGTAATAAATCATCAAGATAAATGACCGACATAAATCCTCTCTCTCTTAAATGCGCAATTATTGGTTTCAAAACTTTCGTGAAAACATAGTGCGCAGTCGATAAACCGAAAGGTAGGCAAGTAAATTGAAACAGTGTCCCATTAAATTGAAACCTTAACATTTTTCTGTCCGATTTGGCTATAGGGATAGCATAATAGGCGTCTTTGAGATCAATCGTAGCCAAAAAATACAATTCTCTTATCAGATTTATAGCTGTTCTTCGGTCTTCTAATTTAAAGTGTTCGGTTCTTATAAACCCGTTCAATTTTTTAAGGTTAAGTACAAATCGATGGCTCCCGTCAGCTTTTGGAACCGTGAAAATATCCGACACAAATTGATCGGGGTTAGGCTGACACGCTTCAATGGCGCCTTTTTTAAGTAACTCCCCTACTAGTTGTTTAATCGTCGCAGCTTCGTTTCCTGAAAACGCACGACCTACTGGGATTGTCGATTGATGGGGCTTCTTAAAAAAGGGAATTTCATATCCTTTAACCCAGGCAAGGATTCGTGTATCCGACGTAATTGATTCCCATTCTTGTGTAAAAAGGCGAAGTCGACCGCCTATTTTATTCACCGTTGCTAACGTTTTCGATTCGAGCGTCTGTCTATTTTCTGGGTGAAGGTGTCCCGTTGACGGTAGTCTCTTTGTCTGGAAAGCGTGTTCAGGTTCTTTGATACCTGTGGGTATTTCGTCCCGCCCGCTCCCGTCAATCTTTGGTAATACTTCCCCGCGGGTCGACGAGGCGGGGTTTTGGCGTTTTTTGATATCTTCGATGAGATCGTAGTTCGTGGTGTTTTCAGATCTCGAGATGCGTTAGTTAAGGCTTTTGCTGCCTTCACTTTTTCCTCGAGATTTTTCCCGAATAGAAAGACATCTGGTGTTGATGAGATCAAGACATCTTTAAAGGACGTGTTTAAACTCGATAAAATCAGGTTTTTTCGGATCGCAGATTCATCATGCTGAACGTCCGTAAGGAGTCTCCCAACGTCATTCAGGCTTTCCAATAAACCGAGTCTTTCGTGTTTACTGACGAGGACATTCCGAAACATTTTCCCTATGGCTGCTAGACAGGCTGCGATTTTTGATTGTTTTAAAATGATTCTCTCGTCTCTTTGTAAAATTGTTTCCGATAAAGCGGCTACAACTTCTGGATTGACGGAGGGTGGGTCGATGCACGTTGCGTTTTTAGGTGGCGGGTATTTCTTAATGATTTTAGCCTTCTCTTCTGAGGGGAGTCCTTTTTTAAGAATTTCTTCCCAACGTACTAACATCTCGGTAGAGATTGGCTCGTCTAGTACACGATCCTCTAGAATGCGTTTACCCATAACCTCGAGGATGTGTGGATCGATGGTAGGTTCGGACTCCGGAAGGGTGGGTTCCCTAATTAACAAATCTTTAGTGATCGGAGAATTGATAATGTTTGGTTTTGTGGGGTGAGTGGACCGTGTGATAGTTACGGTCTCCCGATGTATAACATCAGGTTGATCTTCATTTGTCGAAGTGTCATCGATAAGACTCGGTGACTTTTGAGGACAATCGTTATGACCATCGTTTACCGAGAATTCAATAAGATTGAAATCGCTCGATCGATTTTCCGAACTTTTCTCCGGATTGCGACGTCGTCTAGTATGACGAGGTTTGTCCTCAGATGAGACGGAGTTGTGGCGGCGTCCTAATACCCAAGACAATAATCGTGTTGGTGTCGCAGTTTCGGAAGTACGTCTAACGTACTCGCTTTAATGGTTAGAGCCAATTAAAGCGAACGAACAACCATAAGATCGTATTATTGCCGGGTAATAACCCTTTCCCTGTAGGTTAGAGCCTACAGGGATGGCTTGTGACGAAGGATATTTGTCACGATTTTCCACCATCTTGATGCACACGTCACATCCTCTCGATCGCCGTGATACTTACTTTTGTGCTTATTCCGATGACTTCCGCTTGCGAGTTGATGCTCTAATTTAGCAATCCTCTTTTCCAGATGATTTTTTCCTTTTCCTTTTCTTGAGTATTCGTCGTAATCGCTCATCTTTATGATATTAATCGTAGATTGATTTCTAATGCGTGTGGCTCTTTCGACACACGAAAGAAGAATGGACGACGAGATGCCATCCGTGGAAAACAAAAGAATCTCTGGATGGCTTTAAAGCGTGTGGTAATTCGGGCATGATAGGGGGAAACTACAACTTGGTCTATCGGAAGAGACGCAAAATACAATCAAAAATAAAAGAAATGAAAAATTTCGTTGCTTAGCAACGATGCGAACTTCAGACACATAAAATGATCGCCCCCCCCCTCTAATATCCTTCGGCAGATTTGAGCTACGAATATCGCGCAAACATTTTTTCGAAATCTTACGTAGCAATCTAAAACCTGAATTTGCAAAATATGACTAGATAATGTGACGCATGGATGAAAGTAAGCAATTGAAAAGCATTTTCGTTACATTCCAACGATGCAAACTTCAGCCGCGTGGGATATCGACTATTGAGTGAAAAGGGATCATTTTGTCTTTGATCCCTGATATCTCATGGACCAATAAGGTGACAGAAAATCTAAGGACGGTTCGGTAAATATTCGGAGTTGGGCTCCTGCTAGAATCAGGCTAATTGTCTTCAAGGGTTCAAACAAACCCAAACAAAAATTAGCCTGATTCTAGCAGGAGCCCCGCTTCCGAATATATACCGACGGTTCTAAACTTTAATTGATTCTCTAAAGGTTCTCTCTAAAGTTGATTGCTTTTGAAGAAGGAAAAAAATCACCTTTTACATCTAAGCGATAAATCCAGACTATAAGATACTATCCAGACTTCATATAAGCAAGCTAAAGAGGTATTGATAATTTAAAAAAAACATCAGAAAGACAACATTTCTTCAAACCAATAGGCCTTTATTAAATTCCCCCTTAAAAAATAATAAAAATAATGATCGTCGGTATCTCACAATAAATAACGAACTTTTGTAACCATTTTTCTCAATCATTCGTCTGGAGAGCCGTAAATCAGTCCATATATTGTGTGTTGGGTGTCGCTAGCTGATCATGCTAGCCAAAGCAGTGCATTCTACTTCTATTTTTTCGACGAGACTGATTGTGTCGTATGCTTTGTAGCTTACGCGTTTTGTCTACAGACCTTGTGTGTTATGAGGTGATGTCGCAGGCACGGGAGTCATGATGTTGAAGTTTGCATCGTTGAAATTTAACGAAAATCATTTTTTTTTTAGATGTTCACATTTTTTTCGTCCCTGAAAATCGCTCAAACGTTTTACGTAGTCTCATTAGAGATTTACAGCCTCAATTTGCTTTGGATAAGGGTTGAAGAAAATGTTGCAGACGCTCAATAAGAGATGGCGACACAACATGTCGCATCATATATGTTTTTCGTTGTTGGCACGCTCGTGCTTTCTCAGCAGCTTTTGCGCGCCTTTTTATTCTTGGCGTGCATCGTATCGTTCTATCTTTTTTGTAAAACTCATTTGTTTTCTGAGTCTCAATAATAAATGTGTAATCAATAAGCTCGACACTGGGCTGCGCTGCATTCATTCCTGAATGTAATCTTTAACAATATGCATAGAAAAAAAGAAATGCAAAAAAAACGTAAAAATCGTTGTATTCCAACGATGCAAACTTCAACGTCATCGGAAGTCCTTCCTCGGGTTATTCTTAGCTGCACGACTTTTCACTGAAATAAGCAACTCTTTACCTGTTCAAGTGGAACTTTTAGACGCGTACTCACCGTCAGATTTTGAGGTTAGAAAAACGTTGCATGTCACACTGTGTATAAAAACCCGTTTGAATTGTCATACCCATGGCATCATTCCTCTGAGTTCCCGACACGTGAGATCCAGAGGCATGATCGATGTGCCAAAGGCGTGACACCATTTTGGTTACACATGTGTGGATATGCATTAGGTTATGCAAAAAATGATTGTCTTAGATTATTGCCATGACGGTGTCTAAAGGAGGAAGGCTCCGTAGAAAAAGGGAAGCTGGAAAACGGAGACACGTAAGGCTTAAAACAGGATCCTGTAGGAGGAGAGAAGTTGAAACCAAAAGAGATCAATATTCAAAGAAAGACGAGAAGAAGAGAATAATAAACCAATAAAAACTTGATAGGAAAAGGTTTGCATCATTCCTCTGGCGCTACTATTTCTTTCTATCAGTATAGAATTATATTATATCGATTAGAATTGAAGTCAATTCTATTTCCGTATTAAAAAAAAAATCTTTTTTTTGCTTATACATTTTGTTGTCATGCAAAATTAACATTTCGGGAGAATCACCTATATAATAATATTATAATGCAATAATATAATTAGATAATAGTATGAAGCAATATTATAATATAATAAATAATAATACTATAATATTGTAATATAATAGCATAATGATATAACGTTATGTAATAATAATATAAATTTTGCAGAATGACTGGCGTCGGGGCACACACGGGTCCCAACGTCATGCCAATTGCCCCATTGGCCGCGATCACCTCGCCCACGGCAGGATCGAATCCCAGCAACAAGAAATCCTGGTGGAGGCGATTGGCTCCATGCCTCGCCTTCTTAGCTGCATTCTCAACCGTTATGGCACTCCTACTCGTCTGGAGCGAGGCTGCCGCGTTGAGGTACATCGTCCTTCCATCTAAAAACATGGAGCTTTTTTTTCATTCTTCATATAAATTTTATTTTTATTTTCTATATAAAATAAACGAAATATATAAATTTCTGTAAAATAAATAAGTAAATATATATATATATATACAATTTGTGTTATTTATATTCACATACGACCAACGATAAACAAATAACAAAAGAATTGAATCTAATTTCTTAAAACGCGGGTTTTGTTTCGATGATACAGGAGGCAGGCGTTCGACGCGAACATGACCAGGGATTACGTCCTTCACAGCGTGTCGATGGACGATCCCCAATTGATCGCTTACATACGTCAGGTACAATTGGTGGCCACGACGCGTCAGGATCCACCGAACGCAACGCAGACGGCCGAGGAGAATTACGTGGCGAGTTTGTTCAAAGGGAAACGGGACGGGGTCTATTTGGAGTACATTAGTCGAGTAAGACTCAATATATATATATATATATAGCTAAAGAGTACTTGTATTTTTAATAGAAATAATTATTATGATTGGCCACGTAAAACTTTCCTTAAATTAATTCTAACCATCGTGTAGAAATTATTCCGTTTAAATTGGTAAACATTCTTTCTTATTACTTACTAAATAAATATTTTGTCTTTTTTAAATTTCAGTCTTAACTGGATTGTTCGATCATTTTTCGAACGTACGGAAATATTATATTATAAATACGGAAAAATATTTCGCAATTTGGATAATTTGTTTTTTTTTTTTACATCTATTTTGATCCTACGTTCGAAGAGTCAGTTATGTGTGTTGATATTCAAAATGAAATATTGCCCTGCGAAAAAACCAGGCGGGTGCTTCGTCGATGACTTCGTGGCTGGACTTGACGTACGACTGGCGAGGTGTCCTCGTACTCACCGACTTCCGTAGTTTCTTCGAGGCACGAAAGAGTACCAGACACCGGAAAACGCGAGTGCTTCACGCCTGTCTTAGCACCGATAAGGATACGAAAGAGGTGAGAATGCTAGAAAGAGAGAGCGAGAGAGAGAGAGAGCGAGAGAGAAAGAGAGAGAGGGAGAGAGAGAGAGAGAGAGAGGAGGGATGGACAAAAAGGTAATTTCAACAAAAAAAGGTGGCCGTCCATTTCTCTCTTCCTTCATTCTATTCCTGGCTCGATTAACGTTGCAAATGATTTTTTCCCACTCGCAGATAACTTATCATCAAGAGTCGGAGGTGCAAGTGACCAAGCTCGGCGAAGGTCCCAACAGTCTTGTCTCGTCAGACGACGGCCTTCCCACCATGAGGCTCAAGTGTTTTCCGCTTTACAGTGTCCTGCTTGCTTACAACGCGACGAATCTCGATTATCTCAGCTTGGACAGCCCGGACGCACCGGATGGACAGGTACGGCCCGAAAGCTTCGCGGTTGAACTATCAATCCACCTTTTTCTCTTTCGATATTTTTGTACACGCGAAACGAGGTTTTTTCCCAATTTTTTGTATTTTTTTCGAATTATTCCGTTTCTATTTTTCCAATTTTTTCGCTTCTTTGGATTTTTTTGTACCCGTAAATGGAGGGTTTTTTAAAAATTATTTTTCCTTGAATATGTTCGTTTTTCGTATTATCTTTATTCAAATTTTCTCGTTCTCCGTATTTTTTTCTTTCTTAATTATTGCGTTTTTCGTATTTTTTTCATTTTTCTTTTTTTTAAGAATTATTGTTTTTGACACGAAATGTTCACGAATACCGGAACGATCATCTGTCTACTCTCTGCGTACATATATATATATATATATGAAATCGTGTACGTGTGTACATAAATTTGCAGGTCCTCGACACTATACCATGGGAGAAGATAAGAATATCGGTGGTCTCGATACGATGGGGCTCGCATCGTAGTGAGACCGACACGAAGAAGCTCGTGGAGAAACTTGCCGCCAAGAGATACAACCTCGTACAAACGACCGACACGGGAAAGCTGATATTCATGTACGACTGGATACTAAAGATCTGATCCTCCGGGAATGCGCATTTTCGGGGGATTCGCTGGAAAAAATAATGCAGAGCTCGTCCAGTAGAGAATTCGAGCTACATAAATGGACATACGAATTCGTACACCCACACCCTTGTATACATTCATATACAGGATGTCCCGTTTGAGCGGAGCCACGCGGATGCTGCGAAATTTTCGGTGATGATGAAACACGTCAGAAGCAAAGATCCAGTGACACGTTATTCGGTGTAGGTTTTTTTTCTCTCGAAATGGCACGTAGTGGACCTACGAAGGTCAATATTGCTTCTTCAAATGGAATCATTTATTTTTAGCGCGGCGATCGATCAGGCTCGTTATTACCTGCACGAAAGTTGTGCCTCGAAAAGAAACATTAAGAAATATACGATTCCATTCGGAACAAATTAATTAAAAGTTTTTACCTTCGTGTGTCCTCGTGAGTATGAAAAAAAAACTCGCTCCGGATAACGCGCCTGCCGAAAATATTTTAATATCGTCAACGGTTTCGAAAACATTCGGGTGGGTCGACTCGAACGGGACAGACCCTGGACACAGACGAGAATGTATAAACGCCCAAACGATTAGAGTCCAGAGAGCTCGTGGAAAGACGCGGCAACTTTTTTTCTTTCTCGTACGATTTTATCGTAGATGTATTATTGCGTTATACTTCTGTTTTTTATATATATACTCTTTCCGAAGAAACATTTCTGTTTTTGTTGCAAAGGGTGGTGGGTGTTTTTCTGCTTTTTCGTACGCCCGTCGCGTGGACCAGCGCCCGGATTTTTTTATATTTACAATCGGGAGGGAAAAAACGGTCTCAGTTTTTTTCACCTCTGTCACGACCGCACGCCGAGTACTTATCGAGTCTTGCATACACGCCGAGAAACGTGGAGAGCTGCATTCGAAAAAGTTGATACTGTGAGAAGCGAACCAGCCTTATTAGATTATGTAATTCGTGCTGTATACGTATATACGTAGGTACGTATAGGCTTATATATATATATATATATATATATATATATATATATATATATCATGTATATATATCGTAAATCGTATACTAATGTAAGCGACTTTAATCGTAATATGAAATATTGTACAAGTAGGATTTACCAAGAGAGATCTGAGGGAGAAGCGCTTTTGGCAATTAGAGAAAATATGTTCTAATTTTCATGGGGAAAAACAATTTCCCAAGCAAAATCGCGATGAGCCGCGGGATCGAGCGAGGGACACAAATATTTTATACTTTCGAATACGAGTCGAAGTTATCGAGTGCCGCGTATCTTGCACATTTGCGCGTGTCGAAGCGCCGAAGGCTTGCTGTATCTCTGCGCTCGCTCTCTTTATCTCTTTCTCTCTAGCTCGGGCTTTTGCGGAATTATTTTCACGCGAATTTTATCGCGGAGGCAAGAAGAAACTGTGGCTCTTAATTCTCGTTGTTAATTCGCGGCAGTCCAAGCAGAGAATAATTCTCAATAGGAACTTTGTTGCGTCCAATTTTTTTACGATTATAAAATTGTAAGTGAGAGTCGGAGGTGGGGCGGCGTTTCTTCCCCGAGGACTGAATGGGAATAAATATTTTTTCCGAAAGGCTACGAGGACGGTGTTCTTCTTGTCGAGGATAGCTGAGGTTTCTTCGATGATACGGATCAACTTTTCGTCGCGTCATTTAAGTTGCTGATATTTAATTGCTGTTAAATTGGGCTTCAAAAATTGTGTACCGTTATGGTTTTTTTGTTGTTGGGTCTCGATTTGTCTTTCGAGTGTTGCGAAAAGAACGTCAAGCTATTTCTTCGTTTCTCGATTCTCGGAACGAGTACGCTGATAGTAATCGTGCTACGAAATGTTCACGCATTGCGATAGAAAAAGGTGTCGTGGCGACTCGGGGCGAGTTCCGATATCGATTGCATACTCAAATATTGGTCTCCAATCAGCGGATTTATTTGCACGGGAGTTTTCATTGCCAACTCTCCTCCAAGCAGAGTTTCACAAGCGCTGCAATTAAACGTCCTTGATGCCTCGATGATATTCTGCGTTTTTTTTTCTGTTCTCTTTTATTCACCATTGTTGTGACCATATGGATTTTGATTTGCCAGCGGAACGGCACTAAAAAATCGCAGACCGCTTCAACAAAAAAGATATCTATGAATGAAAAAACACGAAAAATTGGATGGTTTTTTTCGGGAGAGATAAAATTCAGTTTTTAGTACTAAAAGAATTTTTTTTCTTGGGTCAATTAAATACTGTTTAAAGACGAGAAAAAAAATGTATGGCTAATTATTTAAGAAAGAAATGGTTTGTCTCATTTATGGAGAAAGAACCAAAATTAAAACGTGTTTTTGTTATGATAAAAAAAAGTTGATAACTTGTTTAAGAACGAAAAACATACGATAATATAATTTTTAAGAAAGAAAGAATTTAAATTATTACGATTTCATTTGTTGCCAAAAAACAATTCAATTATTTGTAAAAACAAAATTATCGTTATTCATTTTTTGATAATGAAAACAAATTAATAACTCATTACGCGGGGAAGAAAACAATTGATATTTCATTTTTGGGGAATGAAAAAAATTGATGACTTATTATTCGTGTAGGAAAAAATGTATAATTCACTTTTTGAGGCGGAAAGAATTTCAACGATTCATAACGATTTGATCACGAAGAAAAGAATTAAATAATTGATTTCCCTTGAAAGAAAAAATTCCTATCAATTGTATAATACATGTATTATTTAATTTACTATCGATCGTACTGTTCGAAATGTACTATTAAATTTTCGCGAAGAAAGAAGAATGGAATGATTTTGTTTCACCCTCGAGTATCAACCACGGGGGACTCTAACCGTCGGAAAATCAAAGCGACCTCGGTCGATGTACGGCAGAAGTTTGGTATGTTCTTCCACGGAGTTGTTCGCCCGGGAAAACTTCATTAATCGTTGGCAAAATGGAGCAAAGGAAAATATGCGCGAGTCCAGAATGAGGTCACGCTCAAGGATCTTCCGGGTAATTATATTGAAATTTCCCTCGGTTACCGGCGATGAAAACCGCGTGCAGACGGATACAAGAGTCGCTCGAGAGACTGGATAACGAGATTTCGTCCCCGGAGAAAGACGGAGCAAGGAAGCGGGTACGAGAAGGAGAGAGACGGAGCTTGCCGAAGCCGGTGTAAAAGCGACGGTGCAAAATCCATTTAATTCCTCTTGAACCTCATTGCCGCAATGATGTCAACGGCAAGGTTTCAAGCACTATCCTATACAGTTACAGTAACCGACTCTCCGCAAAATGAAAAATCCTCGGCAGGATCGATCCTACCGACGACCACAAGGACCCAAACTGAGAGCAATTTAAGGCGTTACCCCCACTTGTAGCGCAAAAAAAGGCCTTTTTCATGATTTTTTTTAAAGAAAACTACAAAACTTTTTTCATCGATCGATATACCGTCGCAAAGAACACATCTTGAAGAACTTTCAGTAATTTTTTTATTGAAAAATATTACATTGTTTAGTGGCAAATGGCCGTCAATGAAATAATGTTTTTATATACACGGTTTGCTGTGACCAACATTGCGGCGAAGTGGATCATCTGAAAAAAAAATGCGGATGGATTTAGTCAAATATAAGTATAAACTAGTCTTTAATCGAAGGATTTAAAAAAATATTCATTTTTCACAAAATGGCGGACAGTCAAAGTTAATGGTTCGATTTTAACGAAAAAAAATCGAACGATTAAAGACTACATTTTTATGTATTAAATGAGCCTGCAAAATTTCAAGAATATCGGTTCGTTAGTGTTCGAATAATCTTGGCCATCGACTTCAGAAATGCCATTTCGAGAAAAACGCGTTTAAAGGCAGACTAGCCGGTCGTTTACACAACGGATTCTTCTCTTTCAACGCTCATATCTCAGTCAATTTTGTTCGGATCGACTTGAAATTTTTAGGACATATTCTCAGCTACTTATACTTAAAAAAAATGCAATAAAAAAAATCGATTTTTTCAAAATCGCAAGTGGGGGTAACCCCTTAAGTTTCACTGTCGATGCTTTCTTTCGCTGTAGTTCCGAATGGAATCATGAAACTTACAAAACCAAAGAGCATTAAAAACGAACATTTCGGTATTAACGGCACGGGGGGCACTTTTAATGTAGTTTACGAGAAAACGTCATCAAGTATCCGATCGAGGGTGAATTATCAATTACTTTACTAATAAAAATTCATATTATTTTAAGGAATATTCATTTTTGGTCATTTTCATCGACAAAACTATTTTTAAAATATAATATTATTCTATCTATATTTGAGCATAGAAAAAAAGGCAGTAGTAGTAGTGTCTGTTTCAGGTATACCCCTTCAGCGTATTTACACATAGAAGGCCCGTTCCACACACGCTACGCCTTACAAAATTTTTTTTATTTCTAGCTTATATCCTATTGCCGTTTTTCCTTTTGTATCGTCTCGCATTCGCTTCCTCGTTTACCATTTTTCCAATTAGATTCTCGAAGTGCTTTATCTACATATTATACATAGTTCCGTTACAGGCCCCTTTTTTAGCAACGTCTGCATTTTTTTCGCTTCGTGCTCTTCTTTATCGCCTATCCATTTTTTCTAGATCTTCTACTGTTCCGTTTTTTTTCTTCAATTTTTCCTTAGCTTTCTCGCACGTATATACTCGCACGGAAGTTTTCAACTTCCTTTTTACAAACCCTACATTTGTTGTTACTATACCCCTTATTTCCTTCCTTTCCCACATTCCCACATCTCAATCTCGCCCAGGTTTCTTTTGTTCCGCCCATTATATTCACATCCTCCCAGTGCTTCTCCCTATGGTATACTTTCTACTTATGTACTGTGCGCAATGTGTCGATTTTTCGATTTTGTTCCAATCCTGTTGGGTTTCTTGGTCTACTTTTGTTTCCGTCCCCCTTTGTACTATTCTCTCAATTTCCCTTACTATACATCGTCGTTTGCTATGGCCCTCCATATGTGTCCCTCTCCTACTTCCTCCATCGCTTCTTTGACGCTCTCTCCCCATTTTGTTGGGTCTCCATTTAGTACTCGTCTCGCCGCCGCTTTGAGGCGTTTCTTCGGCATTTGACGATTTTTTTTGTTTATTAAAAATATTATTTTTTTCGTTCAATTTCGCCCGTATAAAAAAACCGTTTCAGGTCTGTCGAAGCCGAATTTGAAATTACAAAAGCATTAATAGCATTAAGGTAAATGTCCCAATTATTGAACAGGTCCCAATTATTGAACACTATCTTGTATTTTTATTATTCCTCATTCACCTGCATGCATTTACTTATTTATACAAATTTCATTACATATATGGAACTTTTAGCTATCGAAATGTTACCTTACTTGTGCAAAAAAGCTTTAATTAATAGAGAAAAAAATTATTTAGTCAGCAACGGTGACCCGATTTGACGTCTCGTGGTAACTGCTTATCGTTTTTGCTAAGACGCGCCGCTTCATGCGTAAGGGCATAAAAAATTCAAAAACTGTCACATCTCAAAAAGTAAAGGCGTTTCAGGTTCCTCAGAAAATTTCTCACAAATAACAATTTAAAAAAATAAAAATTTTATTCATTTTTTGTCAAAAAATACGGTGTTCGATCATTGGGACATAGAAAATGCCGTGTGTCCCAATTATTGAACACTCGAATTCTCCAAGATGGCGTCATTGAACCCATCAAAACATCGAAACAGTTAACGTGTGACAGATCGTGTGAATCGGATTTATTCAAACAAAAACTGTAAGCTCCTGAATAAACTTACCTTTATTCTTTTAATAATAACTCTAAGATCGTCAAACATATTTTTTATTTGTATTTTCGTGCAATAAACATAATAAGAAAAGTAAAAAAAGAATATAACATAAATGTAACCTAAAAATACGAATGTAATGTTCAATATTTTTGCTCTCCGATATTTCAGGGACAACATTTTCTCAATAAAACGGCATAAAGATGGCGACAAAAAGACGTCGCTCTGCATATAGTGCGGAAGTTGTAAAAACCGCACTATATGCAGAGCGGTAAATAAAAAGAAAATCAAGTTGGAGTCGAAAAACAAGAAAGCTGCGACAAAATCAAACAAAAACAGAACATAAAAACGAGGAAGCTGAAAATAAAAATAAAATAAAGTTCGAGTTGAAAAGCAAAAATAAACCAAATGCGAATGAAACAAAAACCTGTCAAAAGGGACTAAATATATATTTTTGTATTTTTACATGATTAATAAAAGATAATTTAAGTGTTTGATTTTGCTTTTATTTCTTAATACTGTACCCAAAATAATATTTTCAGAACGGAAAAAGAATTCTCGAGAGTGTTCAATAACTGGGACATGCCTGTTCAATATTAGGGACATAGGGAGTTCCAGTGTTCAATAATTGGGACATTTGCATGCTTCACATTGTTATTCTTTTTTTTCATTTGCAATCATTTAAAAATAATTTATAGGGTGATTTTTCGAAAGTAAAAATATCAAAGTATCATTTGAACATGAAAGCGATGGTTTTTTTCTTTATTTTATATTTTTTCTCACCGAATTCAATCCCCCAGATCCTTAGCTGTTCAATAATTGGGACATTTACCTTATTGGAGATTAAAATGATAAATATCTTCTAAAAAAAATATGATTAATTCGAAACAAATAGAAGGAAAAATCGGCCCACGATGAGACGTCTTAAAATCATAGAATGGCTCCTGCTATTTTAGACAATTAAAAAAAATAGAAAAGGCAATCATATTTAAAAAAATATAGTTTCTACTTGAGAAGCACATAAACGTTGACGTTGATAATTGATGATCTTTTAATTTTTTTTTACGAAACTATGCTTTAAAATGAAAAAAAAATATAGCGACATTCGTCGATACCTCAATTAGTTTAGAAGTCATCAGCGTTTAAACGTTTCTAAAACTTCCGAAATCGACATTTTTGGGAAATTACAACTCGTAAAAGAGAAGAGATGAAAATCTAAAAATTCATGTGAACATTCCTTTCATGAGGTACAATTTTACAAAAAAAATTAGGAAAACAAAAAATGGTTGGTGTCACGGTCTAGGTGAAATGCCGTGGAATGTCCCATATATGTATGAGTGATAGCATTAAGACTGGTTAAACTGATGTAAAATTAAAATTCAGGACCGAAAAGCATAAAAACGGAAATTTTGTAGTATATTTGATTTATTCTTTAGAGTTCTCTTATCGTTTACACACACACACACCCACACACACACACGCGCGCACGCACGCACACACACACACACACACACACACACGCGCGCGCACACGCGCACACACGCGCGCACACGCACGCACGCACGCACACACACACACACACACGCACACACACACGCACGCACACGCACACGCACGCACGCACACGCACACACACGCACACACACACGCACGCACACGCACACGCACACACACGCACGCGCACGCACGCACACACACGCACGCACACACACGCACACACACACACACGCACACGCACGCACACACGCACACACACGGGCACGCGCACGCAGACGCACACGCACACGCACAGGCACACGCACACACACACACACACATTAATATTATTTTAAATAATTTCGTGGTATGTTTTGTTGTTTATTTAAAGTTCTGGTATCGTCTAGGTATGTACGCAAGTAAGATCTTTCATTGATATTTTTGAAAATTATATAAAAATCAAAATTCATAAAAAACTATAGAAAACCCGAATTTTGTATATTTTGTTTCTTATTTAACGGACAACACCACTGTGACAGCTTCAAAAAATCGATTTTTTGAAAACCATTTAGAAAAATCTAAAATAAATTTAAGATTAAGATGCCGTTGGACCCAGGTCGAAAAAATAATTATTTTCGGAGATATTGAATATTTTGTGGAGCGGTGCAGCGCTCCGTGACGCTCTGGGTCCCGCGCAGCTGCGCGCCTCAGGGTCGGCAGGTATATCGAATAGCGATCCATACGACGGTTTCGAGATAAAAAAAAAGAGTGCATCGATTCTGTCCAAAAACATATGGGGACGCGCCTCCGCGAAATCGTGAAAAAACGAAAAGGATTGTCTGGCAGAGGAAAGCTCACCGGAAAATTGATTGACGAGTTGAGCACATATTACGGCTTGGCTATTCGGAGGAACAGCGATGATGTTAAAAAAATGAGGAAGGCAATTTGGGCAACTATCAAACATAAAATATCCACAGATAGTGAGCCACAACATGACGATTGCCCAGAGGGAGCCGAGTCGTGGTGTTCGTGGCAGCGAGCGGTCGCAAGCGGTAATATTTCTGAATATCGCAATAAGCCGCCTCTTCCTGAGGAAGTATTGGAGGCAATTACGCCAGTCTTCGAAAATTTGAGCAGAGACGATTTGCTGCAGCGTTGTTTGGGCGGCTTCACGCAAAACAACAACGAAAGCTACAACAAATCAGTTTGGGCAATAGCCCCCAAGTGTCAGTCCGGGAGCAAAAAAATCGTCGATTTTGCAGCTGATATCGCGGTATTATTATTCAATGATGGCCTGAGAAGCCTCATGAAAGTTTTGGAGACGTTGGGGATAACTATCGGCCCAAATTGTTTCATTTTTTGCGTTGAAACCGATGCAGCGCGGATCGAGATGGCGGAGCGCTCGCTCACAGACGCTGCAAAAGAGGCAAGAAGAGCCTCTACAAGTTCGAGAAAAGATGCTAGGGACAATGATTTGCTTCTTGAAGGCCAGCTGTATGGTGCCAGCATCGCTGATTAAAGGTAAACAATTTTTTTTCCAATTTATCGCATAAATTAACAAACCTAAAACTTTGAACGCGTTTTTCTCAAAACCACTTTTTTGAACTCGAGCAATTTTTATCCGATCGACTTCAAATTTGGACTGCATCAATAAAACTAGATTATCTAAAGAAGTACATAGGATTTTTTCGATATCTCAATAATAAAAAAGTTATAGCCTATTTTCGACGAGAAATTTTGCTCGAAAATCGTCCTTTAATTTCAAAAGCGTGCCTATTTTTTAAAAATCAATATTTTTTCAAATCCCTATGTACTTCTCTTCAAAATATCATATTATTAACGAAAACACTCGGTCTTTTTTTTCAGATCGACTTTGAAGAGAGTTCTGCTGCGTGCCGCGAACTACTGCAGAGGCAACAGTACCTGACGCGGGAGCTTCCCCAGCGTCACCATGGGGCGTGAAAAATTTGAAATTTTTTTTTTATTTATCTTTAATAAACAACAAACAGAACAAAAAAAAAATTTCGAATATCTCTTTTTTTTCCCACAAAAAACAGTTCTTGAAAAATGGCAAAAAAATAGGGGGTCACAGTGGTGTTGTCCGTTAAAGCCCTGATTTATATATAAATTGAGACGAAGCTGAATTTAAAAAATTACATTTATTGGCCGTAATGGTTTTGCAAACATTTTTCCAACATATAATTGTCAATCGTATTAAATATTCCCCGAGGAATCTCATTGAAAAAAGGTGATAGTTTGATTGCTAAATAACTAGACAACTCTATAACTAAATAACGGAAAGAAAATTCTATTCTATTTCTCTTTACCTGCAAGACAAAAGATATATGTATATATCGCGGCAGCAGAACTTCAAATCGAAAATCAAATATCCGGTGAATGCAAAATATTTTTTCCACGGCCTGAAGTGTATTGAAAAACGGATACTATTTACGTTATGAGTAATTAATATTGTGAATGTTCTCTCTGTGGATACGAAAAATTAGATTTATTCAGAGTGATTTGAGGTCAGGGTCGTCAAGTAGAACATTGAGAGGAGCGGATGCGTGGGCGATGGATCCGCAATCGGCATCAAACGGGGATGCATTAGGTGAGCAAATAGTTGCGGGTGAGATAAAAAATTTCAACAGAGGAGAATTCGGTAAACGAAGCTTGAGTCAGCGGAGCAGATTAGTCGATGCTACGGTCGAGGTCCTCGATAAAAGCGATAAAACGAATGGGAGAGACCGAGCGGAAATAGTTGGCGAAACAGGTGGGATGCAACCGATTGCACTTTATCGCGGCTGATCCTAAGCGCCGCCGCACCGATTCGATTCCGAAGTTTTTGTTTTTTTCTTCATTAACTTTTATAATTTTTTTTCTATTTTCTCATAACGTAGCGATAAGTCGTGACGATTAGTGATAAATGTTGGATGAGATAAGTGCGCTGGTAAGTGGTCTGCGGTGATATACGGATGGCTCTTAGCCGCGAGGTTCATTCGACATCGGTCATTTTCTTCGCGAGCGCAATATTTTACGAAAGATCGAATTAGTTGTAACAATGATAGTTGCTCGCGTGTCCGGTCCCATTTTCTCCAAATTCCTCTCGTTACGATAAAGAACGCGATATATTTTTGAAAATAATTTTCGTCGCTTTGCAATTGGGTAGTTCCTTTTTGCCGGCTTTGTGACATTTTTTGTGTCGAAGAAAGCGAGAATCTCATTTATCTTTAATATCGTTCGTGACTTGGATAAGTTGTTTTTTTTTATATTCGGTAATAATACAACTATAAATCGTATTGGGAAATGGAGTCAACGGGGATGATCGATGGGACTGAGACGACGGTGAGACAGGAGGGAAAAAAATTGTGGCAATATCTCGCCGCTTGTTCAGGTAATACGTACGATCAATTTGCTCTTGTGATAAATTGATGGCGAATTTATAAGTGTCGTGTGTTTACGTTAGGTTAACCGATTCGTGGTGCAAGGGAACGGGACTCGTTGAATACTACTCAGTCCTTTCGATCAATTATATATTCCATTTGGTGATACTTTCGTATTTTATATGTACGAAGAAAGGGGAGATCTCCGATCGAGCAGTAGCGCGAATAAACGGGGTGTCTCTAATGTCGACATTTATATTTAACGAGTAGTTAGAGGGCAAAATTTCGGGGTAAAAAGTCCTTATGCACTTTCCTGTCGGACGCATTGTCGCAGAGATATGAAATAATTAGTGACGGCCAACGCCGTGCGTCGCCAACGCCGTACGCAGCGAGTGGGCTTACCCCACGCGCGTCCAGTGAGCGCGCGCACTCTGCCACGCTCTTAGTTGGACCAGTCAGGCTCCGGTGTAGTGGGGACTCGTTTGGAGCGCCGGATTGGCTACAGGCTAATTAATTGATATCTCGGCAACGGTGGACCGGAGAGAGAATCAGATGAGATCTTATCTCTTCGGAATTTCTCGCTCTATTTGCTCAGCGAAAATCGGGCGTTAGTTTCTCTCATTCCCCCACAAATCATTGAAAAAGATGAACATATGGATAAATGTCGATTTATGTTGCGTGTATAATTGACGCAGCGAGTTTCCTTGCTATCGGAGTGGGTACAGCTCTCGCATGGACATCACCAGTACTGCCAAAATTGACCGCGGCAGATTCCTGGTTTCCGATCACCGAAGAGGAAGGCTCCTGGGTAAGCTCTCTCCTGGCGATCGGTGCGATAATGGGTGCGTTACCAGCAGGCACAGTTGCCGAGAAGATCGGCCGGAAAAAAGCTCTCCTCATTCTCGCTGGACCATTTCTACTGTCCTGGCTGATGATACTATTCGCACGTGCTGTATGGATCTTGTGTCTGGCGCGTTTTATCGTCGGCACAGCAGTGGGCGCTTCGTGTGTCCTCGTGCCGACTTACATAAGCGAAATCGCCGAGCCATCAGCCCGCGGTACCCTCGGGGCGATGTTTCAACTGTTTCTCGCGATCGGCATCGTCTTCGCGTTTGTATTGGGCGCCGTACTTTCGTACACCGTTTTTTCCATAACTTGCGCAACCGTCGAGGTCCTGTTCGTTGCCAGTTTCTTTTTTATGCCCGAATCACCAGCATGGCTGATTGTAAGTGTTTTTGGTCGGCGAAAAAAGATCCTTTTTCCAGCTCTTCTTTTTCATTTCTTATCTTTTCTTTCCAATATTTTTCCCTTCACCGATGCAGGGTCAAGGTAGAAAATCCGAGGCGTCTCACGCCCTGGTGATCTTTCGCGGCGACGTTTACGACACGAATGTCGAATTGTCGGGCATGGAGACCGAGATAGAGAGCAACGCTACGAGGAGGAGCTCAGTTTTCGATTTGATCAAAACACCGGGCAACCGGAAGGCCGTCCTCGCTTCCTTCGGTACGATGTCCTTTCAACAATTGTCCGGTATCAACGCGGTCATATTTTATACAGTGACGATATTCGAGGCTGCTGGTAGCGATTTGGATCCCGATCTTGCCGCAATTATCGTCGCCCTCGTGCAGGTCTTGCTAAATAATTACAAAATTCTAAACTCTTCCTAAATAACGACAAATTCTTCGTTTTTCTTTTTCTTTCATTCAATAATCGAAGGTAATTATGATTAGGCGGTAATGGCCGGTGTCGCGGCTTTGATCGTCGATCGAGCTGGTAGAAAGCCACTTTTAGTTTTCTCATCGTTTACGATGTGCGGCAGCCTGATAGCGCTGGGTGTGTACTTCAAGATACAGGCGAACGGTAGCGACGTTAGTAATCTCGGCTGGCTACCGCTCTCCTCGCTCGTCATCTTTATGATCGCTTTCTCGGTGGGGTAAGTCTTACCGATCCACGTAATTCATGGAGATATAATAATATAATAACGGTAATAGAAGTCAAACTAAAATAATTTAAAAAGCGATAATGATTAAAAAAATGCTGACACTAACATAGCAATAATAATAAAGTAGGAAATAAATTAATAAATATGTAAATAAATATATAAGTAATTGAATTCTCTTCGTTATTACGTGCATGCAGAACTTTTACGATAATTCACGAGCCTCAAATTTCCCAATCATTATTGTGTTGATTATTAGAGGATGCATATCATAACAATAGAAATAATAATAAAATAACAATACTAAACGAATAATTATAATGATAGGGATAATTAATGAGGAAAAATGACTACTTAAGGATGTTGAGTCCCAAATCGCAAATGATGATAAAATTCTGAAAATTTGGTATGTTTTTGTATGAAGTATTTCAGAGGTCGTGTAAAAATTTCACGATAATTAGGAAGCTCGTTATTGAACAATTAACATTCATAAATTAAATGCTGTCTTATGGAAACTGATGTAACTTTGCAATAAGTTTTTTTTTTGACCTCTCAGTTTTGTAATATCTACAATATACTGAACGCAGCGGAAACAAAACGGAGTTTATTGATAAATTTTTTTTGTCTCTTTTAAAAATTGTTCTTAACAAAATGTTAATTTTTTAATAACGAGCTTCCTAATCGTCGTGAAATTTTAACACGACCTCTTAAATACTTCATACAAAAACATACAAAATTTTCAGAACTTTTTCATCATTTTTTATTCCAACCCTTAAGGAGGTTGAAGTAATGATGATAGAATTCTGGAAATTTTGTATGTTTTTGCATGAAGTGTTCAGGAGGTCGTGTAAAAATTTCATGACGATTAAGAAGCTATATATTGAACAATTAACATTAACATGTTTCATAGGGACTCAACATCCTTAAATAAGCAAATGGGTAATTTGATTAACGAGTATATGAATAAATAAAAAATATATAGGAGTAATTAAATAAATAAATAATGAATTCCTTGCTGTCACAACGTACACACAGTGACTTTACTACAATTGACGGGCATCAAATTTCCCGATCATTATCGCGATGATCGTCAGAGGAATAAAAAAAATCTATAATTACCGCAGGCTCGGACCGATACCATGGATGTTGATGGGCGAGTTGTTCACGGCGGAGACAAAAGCCGTGGCATCGAGCCTCGCCGTCATGCTCAATTGGTTCCTCGTTTTTCTCGTGACCAAGACATTCCCATCGATGAAAGAGGGTCTCGGTGCGGCAACGACTTTTTGGATATTCGCCGTTATCATGGCTCTGTCGACGGTTTTCTCGATTCTCGCCCTACCGGAAACGAAGGGCAAAACACTACAGGAGATACAACTCGAACTAAGCGGAGCAAGCACAAGATCGAGAAACGTTTAGTTATAATTACTCATTGGTTCCAATTGTATATTTTATTTACGGAAAATGACAATCGAGATGAGATAGGACGAGATTTTTTTAGATAAAGGATACCGATTTTTCTAAGTCTAGAAGAAGTTTTATTTCTACAAGGTATAGAATGATATATGATATATGATATATAAAAAAAATATATTGCAGTGTAGATTGTTGATAGTTTTATATTATTACCTATGGATATATTGTTTTGCATTCGATTTTTATGTACGTAATTAGGTTATGCAATGTTATTAATATGTGTCATGTTCATGAAAGAAAAAAAACGATCAATTTATTATAAATAGTATATATTCAATTTTACTGTATCGCATATTAGTTATGTTTTTTTTGACGAGGTCTCAATTTATTTCTGAATTCCAAGGTATACCCTTGTCGGCTTCTACGTATGAGCATTCCCAATTGAACCCTTTCCTATCACTCCCTACCCGCACTTCGCTCATCTAACCTAACTTCCGTTGCACCCACAGCCGTCTTAAGCCAGACTATACAGCATTTGCCGAGGGTACGGGGAAACGGTGGAACACTCGTACCGGTATAGTCGGCCCCATATTCTTCTGATTCTCTGGTGTACAGGGTGTATAAAAATTATGTGTCACCACTCCGCCAGGTGATTCTCCGAGTCACGTTCGGTGAAGATCACCCCCCAACATGGACCCGCAAAATTGACCTTGACCCCAAAACTTAAGGTCAAATTTTTTGATTGGCTTGCAAAATTCTACTAAATGAGAGGAATAAAAGTCAGAAAGGAATCATGGGTCGTAAATGAGCCCGTCACTCAGAAAATGAAAAAGAAAATATTAAAAATTCGGAAATATGAGTTTCCTGGATCGTGGATAGAAGAAACACAACAATAGCGAGTTAAGCACCAAAATAAAGCCCTCCATCACTCAGCCAGGGGATTCGAATGGTTTGGTCGTGTCTCTATGTTGCATTATGTCCGACTGTTTATTCGTGTCTCTGTCTCTCTGTCCAATCGTGTCTGACTGTCTGACTGTCTTGGTTGTTTAACTGTCTAATCGTGTCTCTTGGTATTATCGTCTGTTACTGTCTGGCCGTGTCTAGCTGCCTTGTCGTTTGATCGTCTGGTCGTGTTATCTTGGTCGTATCGTGTGTGACCATGGATCGTTACCGACGTCGCCATCGTGGTCGTTTGCGAGATGGACAAGACCAATAACGCCTTATGATTCGTGCTATTGATCAGGCTTCTGGAAATTATGTTTGAGCTCGCGAAATTTATGGAGAGTCGCTGCTCCAGCGTGCCCATGGAGGACGGCTAAGGCCTGGTGCAATTCTAGAACGGCGTGAACGGCAACGTCTTTATGAGCGCTCTAATAACCAGGAAAGGTTTGCCATCCACGGCGCTGGACATCGGAGAGTAGGACGTCCTTGAGTCCATTGGAGGATCGAGGAGCGTGTTATTGCTCTTGCACGGGCCTTTCTCGTCATGGGCTTATGCCGAATAGCCGCTTGCGTTGGTGTAGTGTACCTCATTACCGCCTAGCCACAAGCTAGTAAATTTATGTTTCGAATCGCCATTAGCTAGCCGTTTTAGCTATTGACTACCAAGCCTTGTAACGCTTTGGTCCTCTAGTGACTGAATACAAAAAATTATATGCTGACTAGATAGAAAGAAATATCTCACGGCTGCATAATATTTCCGACCTAGCCATGACTTACTTTTCTTCAGCTAGGAACTGGGAAGAAAAATTAGGTGACCGGTAGATACAAAAATTGAATTTTTGTATTAACGTTGTTTACATCACTGCACCGTATTTCGATGAGCTTCGTGATGTACCAATTACAAATAGGGTATGTTTGATGTAAATAGATTAAGCATATTAATTTTGAATTATATTAATAACGCTTACGTGTGGGTGGTTTTGATCCCGGGACTCTGGATTGGGGGATGGCGACGTTGTCCACTGAGTCAATCCTACTTTCTTAATTATGATATTTCGCATCGGGTACATACTCGTATGTAGCAATGCACAAAGTTGGGTTCTCAAGAAGTAAGCGTAGTGACAATGTATGCAAATAACAGTATCGAATTAACATGATAATTTCTTTCTTATTAAAAGGGACATGCGTGTGGAGTTACATAACCTCAGATTAAATTTGTGTACTTATTTTGGCTAGTGGCAAATTAATAGTTTTGGCATTATATAAGCTATAATGTTATAACGATGTAAATGTATCGTTAGTAAAGAAGTGAAAACATTGTAGCGGTCGCTAGCGCGTGCTGTTCTCTTTGTTTTTTTTATTCGTAATCGTATAATAATGCTAGCTCTATCTCGGGTTGGCTAGGCAGTCACGACGTAGACACTGCGTGTAGTTTTGATCATAATGTAGGGACATCTATAACCACGATCGGCGGGACGGCGACTAGCCAAGGAACATATTGCCGCCATTACGGAGTCTAGGCTAGTTCATGGCGATTTACCCAACTGAATTTTGTTCCCTGTTCGTAACGTCATCTATAACTCGAGTTGGCGGGGTAGGTGTGACGTAGACACTAGGTGGAATTTTGACCATAACGCAGCGACATCTACAACCACAATCGGCCAGATAGTGACTAGCCAAAGAACCCATAGCCGCCATTACATAGTATCGGCTAGTTCATGGCGAGGTAGCCACGGGAATTTATTTTGCATTCGCAACGATATCTGTGCCTCAGGTTAGCTAACCTGTCGTGAGCTGATCGTTAGGCGGTACTACATGTATTTCACATAACCTTACTTTGTCGTTCGTAACTAGCGTTGGCTAGTTCATCACGTTCGAGTCACTAGGTGGCACGTTTATGGTAATACAGCGACATCTGCAGTAACGATCGTTTAGGTAGTGGCTAGGCCAGGGGGCTTATTACGGTTCTCGGGTGAGAATTCTCACTTCTCGCACTTTCGTCTCACGTGAATTTTGCCACTCTATTACGGATCGGTCGGGTGAAAATGTGAGATCACCAGGAACTTCCGGCTAGTGATCTCACATTTTCACGACGCCGTAGAAGGCGCACGCTAATTAAATCCAGCGGGACACAAAGCGCGTGTCCATCAACAAATGCATAACCTAAAAAAGTTTAAAAAGAATATACGTGCGAATCATGAACGTAATCGAAAAACAAAAAAAATATTGTTGGATTTTATGAAAGAGCACGAAGATGTGGCACGAGGTAGACTGCGGTACAACGGTTCGAATAAAAAAATACAGGTAACTTTTGTAGCATATCAAAATATAAGGGGATTCATTTTACCCAGTGGTAAAATTATTGTTTATTGTTAACATATATCCAGGACAATATGTGGGTCACAATTTCCACCGCTTACTCTGTCGGAAGCGGACCACATAAACAACCGAAAAAATGGCAAAAGGTATTGATATGTAATTATACATAGAATAATTTTATAGGTAACATAGATAGAAATGAGGAGTACGTACAAGAGTAAAGTTTTGCTATTTTCAATACAGTAAATATTTGAATAATTTCAAACATGGAGAGACGAAATCTAACGTACTGAAGAAATGTGCAAGTGACAAGATGTATGCGATTGGTACTGGTGGAGGTCCACCACGAGTGTCTAGGCTCAGTCAATTAGATGAGGACTTTTTGGCTGTTATTGGACCAGAATCGGCAGGCTTATAAAATATTACTGAGGGAGGAAATTTCGATCGGAATGTGACGACAAACCGTGAATCAACAACAGATAAAACCGATATTTTCATACCACAACGACGCATGCAAGAAAAAAGGGTGAGTGCATTTGCCATATCAAGCTGTAAATAGTAAAAGTATTTATTGTTATAAATAGTTATCAATAGTTAATACATTTATTGTCTATAATATAGACTTATAGACATTTTGTGTATATGTCTATGAGTCTATATACATAAGTCTATGTATATAAGAATTGTCTTTAAAAATTAAAGTATTCCTACAAGATTCATATTATATCTATTCATATTTACAATTTTGATAAACGTAAAAAATAATTTTAGAAGCATAATTCATGCCAGGTCCGAGAAATCAATGGAGAAGTGGGCGTAGGTCCATCATTGCTGCTCAGAATGCACGATTCTGTAAGCTTCCAGACGGATGTGAGTTAGCCTCATGTGCAATTGTCAATCGAATACTTCTTATTCAATGTGTGGTCAAAATAAACATCCGCAGATGAACAAAGATCCGCCTGTTATTGAGCCTGCAGCAGAAGAAAAACGCATCGCTTACTTTCTAAGCGATGGAGAAAATATAGAAACCCAAAACGCTGGAAATGTATCATTAAAACATACAGGTACTGTAAACAAATCTCTTTTTTGTAGATATATAGGCAATATATAATTTGAAATTATTTAAGTGTGTTAATTATTTTATAGAAGATACGAGCAACAAACGACGAAAAACCAACGCTGTTACAGCTGTCGATTTGATGCGTGACCAATTGCGTATCGAACGTGAGAGTTGGAACTGTACAAGGAAAAGTTAAAATTCGAGAAGGAAAGGTTTGAGGCAAAGAAAGAAGAAAAGGTCGCATATCACTACATATTGCGTGAAATGAACAACAATTTTGTATTGCTAAGACAAGAGATTGAAAAATTTACGCGGCAGTATTTGGAGTAATTTTACATCGGTAAAAGGGTAGAAATCAAAATAAAATTAATTTAAAAAGAGTGAAAGACTTTAACATGTTGATAAAAAAGCGCGATAAACATTAGTGTAGGGAGTTTTTCTCAAAAGCCCGCCCGGTGTTGCTAGTGGCGAACACCGTTTCCGGCTACCGCGTGAGAATCGCGTCGAATGAAGGCGAGAGCGTCCGAGCTGTTTTCCGGTAGCGTGTTGAATGTAAAAAGAGCCGCGCCGTGTATACCGCCTCTCGGGAACAATCTACCTAAAAGAGAGTTTTGGGAAACGGGCGTCGTGCGACCGAGCGAGCTGAGTGCGATGAAGCCCGATGGTACGCGCGAGTGTGCCTTTTTTTCTAAATTAATAAAGATTACTTTTGTTCTCTCATCTGAGAACGACGACAGAAACATTATTCAATCCCGCTTTTCCTCATTGTCGCGGATTTCTACATTATTAAAAATTTGTTTTGAAATAGACGTACTGTTTACATTTTTCTTCCGGTAGTTTCAGTATCCTAAGAATATGTATTGGTGATCCGATCACGGGTCTCGTTCCCATTTTCCTCCACTTGGACATTAGCATTTACTGCTGCCAATTCTTCGTCGATTTCATCATAAAATAAGTCCGGCACTGGAAGTCTCCATCGTAGAGCGATGTTGTGTAAAACACAAGCAGCGTTAACTATCCTAGCCAAGAATAATTGTATTGAAATTAATAATGATCATCATCGAACCCCTTAGTAATATATTTGTTCTATGAATTACACCTGCAGTTTCTGGTGCATAATGCAAAGCTCTCTCTCTCTCTTTCCGGAGACACCTCCATCTTCCTTTAAGGACGCCTATACATCGCTCCACACAAGACCGAGCTCGGATATGAGACTGTGTATATGCTGCGGATTGTGTTCCTTCAGGTGCGTTTAACTTGGGTGTCATTAAGCATAGGAATAATGGCTAGGCACTATCCCCTGCAGAAGAAGCGGCTAATATAATAAATTATGCCGTGACAACTAATAATATCGTTTATTTTACATGTAAATCTAACACTTACCTAAAAGCCACGCATCTCTTCGTCCTGCAGCATACATGTCCTGTAAATGCAACGACACTTGAGAAGCTCGCCAAACTCTAGCATCATGGGTTCTTCCACCGTGAGCAGCATTCACGTTTAAAATTTTGCCCTCATAATCTGAAACCTAAACATCACAAAATTCCTAATTATAACCTAGTTTTTTTCAACGTGTTTCTCCAATAATAGATACGTCCTCTAGATTACTGAATTATATATCATACTCACGATGAGAACATTCAAAGAATGATATAATTTGCGATTAATGTAGAGATGTTCCCTGTTCGCGTTTGGGGGCACAGTCGCTATATGCGTACCATCTATTGCCCCGATAACACCAGGAAATCGTGCGTGAGCCCAGAAACTGCAAATTTGAAACAACATTTTTTTCTTATAAATATGGTCATGAATGGTACTCACAATAATTTTATTTATCCACATACTTTTACGTTTTTGACGAAATATACTAACAAAACAATGAATTCAATGAGAACCCACCTTTCTTTAACAGGTTGGAGTTCTGCATCTTTAATTGGAAACCGAATGTACTCTCGCATTAATGTATTCAATGCATCGACCACATTCGAGAAAATTTTGCTCACAGTTGGCTGGCTTACGCATGCTAAATAATTTTGCCCAACGCGCGATTGATAAGAACCTGATGCTATAAAATTCAATGCAATTAGTACCTGTAACAAAAAATCACTCTCATGATGGATTCTGTATTTCTAGCAAAGTAAATAGGATTCGTATTAAAAATACAAGTCAGTAAATGTATGTAACGCAACACCTGTAGTTCAATTGGAATGCCGTGCCTTCGTCTTGGATTTGGTAAGAGAGGCCGTAAATCCTCAATCAATGTTCGGACAGCTTCTTGGGATAACCTCATTCGAAAATAAGATTAACAATATATTTTTTTACCCTTTGTATGCGTAATTTCCAGTCTTCTTAATAACGTTTATACTCATATTAACATATTCCAAATATTGAATATGTTTTTTTTTATAATTATGACGATAGATAACCTTAAAACGAGTAAATGACCCATATTTATGCATCATTTGCTAAAAATTCCAACACTCCCTATAGTTTCCCATATTCATTTGTGTTTTTCATTTTATTTTTTTTACGATAAAAATACAGTTTCTATTGTCTTAAATAATTATACTTACCTGTAAAAACTCCGAAATTCATGTTCCGTTAAATTGAAGGGATCCGAGGCATCGCGCAGTGTTCGTCGTATTCGGAGCATTCTATTTTCCCGATGTCGCAAGAGCACAATCATAATTAAATTATTCATTAGTAGTAGAGCTATAGCGGTTCTAACCCACCGTTTGAGGGGAGGGAGCAAGGGGCAGGGGAGGGGGAAGCGAGCGGAGAGGGAGGGGAGGAGGCGGGGCGCGGTGAGGGAGCGAGGGGAGGGGCAGGGCGAGGGGAGGGAGCGAGGGGAGGGGGATGTCTCTGTGTGTGTGTGTGTGAGTGTGTGTGTGTGTGTGTGTGTGTGCGCGCGCGCGTGTGCGTGCGTGAGTGCGTGTACGTGTGTGTGTGTGTGTCTGTGTGTGTCAATGTTTCAACCACCTCGTCCGAAAGTCTCAAATTTTACGACTCTTTTGTTTCTTACGTCGAGCGCCAGGGACCGTCATACCCTATCGCTTGGCATGTGCAACTCGGGTCTCAGCATTCCATAGGTCCACACTTGAAAACCCATAAAATTTTACGACAGCAAGCGACGAAGACAGTGATCCAGAGAAAAAATGCATTTCCATTTTACCGGGCTTTACTTTTTCATCTCTGAATGAAAATATATACAGAGAGTGCAACGTCGAACCTTGATGCCGACACTTGAGATCATGCAGGTCTGGACAAGTTAGCCCCATGGTTAAGGATTTTTTCTTCGTTAACACCACTCTCCAAGCTATTAGAATTTTTGTTTATTGCTCCGCTATTCAGAGCATATACGATAACGGGGTGTTTATGTTGAAAAACTATAAACTTTCGGAGATCTATGGATCGGAGACCTTTTTAGGCTTCGACCGTGGACCACTTGAGCGCCGAGAGCCCATGAATTTTTTTTTCACTACTCGCATCTCGACTGAGATGCTCTTTTATTTTTCCCGGCATTCCAATGCGATATTAGAAAATTCTCGTGGGTTGGTGATATTTTCCGAGATGATAGGGAAAGACGAAAAATGTCTAAAGGGGAAAACCATGCTTAATGATCTGCTGCGCTCAAAAGTGTTCGCACTTTCGATCGAGCAGTCAGTTAGTGAACATCATCTCTTTTGAGAAGCCTCGTTTCATCAAATATGGAGAGCAACGCGGAGAAGTCAGAACAAATCTTGCATGACCAAGCCGCGCTCCTAAGTTCATTCGAAGATTTTGCTGTGTGGGAACAACGGTGTGTTGAGTTTACCGAAGAATTGGAAACGTAAAGCCGGATTAAGCGCCCGCGACTATCAATTGGACTTCAACCATCATTGATAGCCCAAATAGCGCGACTGGAAGGGTTGAGGAATTCTGTGCGTAATCATTTTATACACACGGGTGCAGGACACGGTCATCATGGGCTAATCTGGCGAGGGATTGACACATCCTTCAATAGTCGAATATTGACCGGTTCCGTAATCAATCGCAACCACATCGAACCACGGCAATTTCTCAATGATGCTCGCGACCTAGTGCTTCAACATGTGCAAAATAGTATCTGCAATCACAACAGTATTAAAGTTAATACAGTGTTTAATGGTGAATTCGCGAGTGGAGACAAACATGCCAATAAAAGTGTCAACACGCGAAACTGTGAACTATTTAACACAAGCGATTTGAATGAGTGGTACCAGCAGCGCGTTATGGAGCCCACTTTAACCAAACTCGACGAATTTCAAGAACGAGATAGTGGCTAGGCTTTGCGGAAAATACTTAACCTCACGATAAATGTGAATAAGTATAATCCGATGCGTGCTGGGTGCTCCATATCATTGCCGCGGGAAATAATGATGAAGAGAGCTGTGGTTAACGCCAAATCGCGTGATAATGCATGTTTCGCGTGGGCAGTTGCCGTTGCTCTACACCCAGCTGAACGACACAGTGACCATCCGTCGTCTTACCCCTATTATTCAACAGTGCTGAATCTGAAGGATATCGAATTCCCGGGGCGATGGGTTCATCTTTATGGTCCTTCAAACGATACGTCACTGGATGCGTTTTCTTCACACGAGATACCGTAAATATTTCCGTTGTCCAATTTGGCGTGTAACCCTTTTCGAAAACACTCTTAAATTTGCTGATTCTCACTTTATCGCCAATGGTGAATTTCGGTGGTGTTTTTATTGGCGGCTGAGTCTTATTGAAAACTTGCCGCAATATTTCCTTCTCATTCTCCGCGTTGACATTTCTCGGTTTCATCTTAATGGTACGGTGTACGGAATCATTATATTCAGCTACTAGATTATCAAGAATATCGATCCACTTATAATTACCACGAAGACTAAATTGCATCCACATCTTATTTTTCAATGTACGATTGAAATGCTCGCAAATGGATGCCTTCAAGTTGCTATATGTTGAATACATGTGAATATTGTACTTTTTCATTAGGGATTTAAAGTGACAATTGTAAAATTCTTTTCCCTCGTCGACGTGCAAGTGCTGTGGTATGCATCCCTTAACGAGTATCGACTTCATTGCGGCTGCTGCATCTTTACCACACTTACTCAGCATTGGTACGGCCCAGGCGAATTTTAAGAAAGTATCGATGACGGTGAGGAGGAATTTATGTTTGATGTTTTGATGTGCGTGCGATGACAAATCGACGAGATCAGCTTGCCAGGTCTCATCCAAGCCACGGATGTCCACATGTCGACGCGGATAGTTTCGTCGAGCAGGCTTATGTAGCTCCAGCACGAGAGCGCTCTTTTTCTCGTTCATTTTCTAGTCCACTCAGTCGCGCATCCAGTGCAGCAATGGTCCGTGAATTACGAATCACCAAATCTTGTAGATTTTTGACATTGGCCTCGAGTGTCTTTGCAATATCTCTTATCGTGGCTTCAAGTCCATTAACCAGCAGCTGATTACTCTCGTTCATTTCTTTGCGTATGTTCTTAATGATAGTTCGGGATCTTTTGTGTAAAGTATTTAGAGTGATGGCGTCGTCTTCCCCTTCCGGATTAGCAATGTTACACAATCGTTTCTGCCCCACATCATAATGACCATCGGCGGTGCTTTTAAACCCAATCCCAGGTCGGCCTGGAGGACCTGGCTTACTGACGAGTACACTCTTACGCAATTGGCGTCCAAACACATCGACACTCATGATGAGAATGCATACATTTTCCGACGCCGAGTTAATAAATTATTTCAGCTTCACGCAATTCCTCGATAATCGATATAATTTCATTCGCATGGGCCGAATTTCCGGCTGCTTGTGATGCCAGAAGTAGACGAAGACGGTCTACCAGCTCATTGGGATTGTCCCAATATACATAGTCCAATTGAGCGTTTTTTCTAGCCAGCTTATACGTTGGCATACCCTTTCCCACGTGGTGATCGGCAATATTTGCAATATAAGTGTTGAATTCGTGACAGGTATTACGCCGTATAGCCGCACTGGCTTATAAAATGTTTTGTGAGCATACGTCGCAATGACAATTTTTTCATAGTTTTTCAAATCGTCTGGTGTGAGAGTTTCGATATTGGGCACTTTTTTAAACAGCAGCTCAGTTAATCCAACAGTTTTCGCATCATTCACATCTCCCACACGAATATGTTGAGAGTGGAAATTTATCGGAGAATCACCAATCATTAATCGGTTGTTTGAGAGATTCCGCACACCATATGATACATCCAGGCTTGCTTTTCTATTTGTTCGTAACAGCAGGAGATATTCGGTGATTAAGTCATCGACATTTTGTGAGTCATCATCATCATCCTCATATATCAATTTGAAAGAATCTTGTGTTTCACTCTTGAAGGAATCGTGTGTCTCGTTCTTCAATTCATGTTTCACACTATTTATCGCATCTCCTTCTTTATCGTCGGCTTTTTCATCCTTGATTTCCTCCTTCGCTGGCCCACCGTTTTTGTATGACACCAATTTCTCCAATGGTCTGACTATAGGCTTAAAGACATCTCGCATTCTCTGCTCATCACTCTCTTTGCCAATTTTCATCATTCGATGCTTTCGTCTAATTGCATCGCTCGCCTTGGCAATTTCACGCAATACATTTTTGTTTCTCAACAGTTGTTCGCTCTTCATGTTGTCACTGTCGACGCGTGCACAATACTGCCTCTTGAACCACCAGCGATGAGTCATTTATCAATGGGAGAAAATCATCAAAACCTTGTCTATATCGACCCTCGTTCATATTGCTATCTTTGTCGATCGTGATAAATGCATACTTGTCGGAATTCCAGCATTTCATGCACATGTTTTTGAAGCATGTATAAGTCACATCCGTATTAACGTGATCGTTGTACACATGTTTGAGATTCATATCATCCTGCTTGAAAAGCACCACGAAATTTGCATTATCTCTCACGAGATGTTTGGGGATACGGGTGTACGTCTGACAAAGATAAAAATTGTCTACAATCTCGTGTCTTCCCATGGAAAAGAATGCTCTAACATTATCCTGCTTTTCGCACGCAATATCATCAAAGATGAATATAGAGTGGGACCGTGCATCACTTGGTGCAATCACTTGTTCATGCTCATTGAATGGATTATATGTAACTACATGCAAAGGTTCAAGTAATTGTTCGAGCAACTTGTACTTTGGTTGCTTCAGCGACTTGGAATACAAATAAATGTTCTCAAATCTCAAGCCATTGGGATGGATGATGAGAGTGAGCAAAGCATTGGTTTTTCCACAATTTGATGGGCCACAAAACACCGCACGTATGCTATCCGGCAATAACTGTCCATGACGCTTTTGTCTCTTCTCCCGGCCATCTTCGACAAATTCATCGAAATTTATCACGGGAAGGCTACCTCCGTGAGTTTGCTTCTTGGATGCCATCTCGCACAGGACTAACGGAAAAATCATATAAATAGCATTTTTATAAGGATTCGCCGTCAGTCGAGTATTGTCTTTAGACATGATCGTTCATAGCGGTAAAGGTGTCGTCAATCGCCTAATCAACAAACTACCCGTTGAATTGCATCTGCCTGGTTATCAATATTGCGGACCAGGCACAAAGTTGGCCAAGTGTCTTGCTCGTGGTGATCCAGGCATTAATCTATTAGATGCAGTTTGCAAACAACACGATATTGCATATTCGGAAAATCTGGATAATCTTGAAGCGAGACATTTGGCGGATAAAGTGTTGGCTGAACAGGCTTGGCAACGTGTTAGGGCGCGAGACGCTAGTATCGGGGAAAAAGCCAGTACTTGGGGTGTGGCAAATATTATGAAGACAAAGAGAAAATTTGGTATGGGGATAAAGGCCCGCAAGGGTGGCGTTTGTTTGAAAAAAATAATTGGCGCAGCGAAGAAGACAATGATTCAAAGTGATGATCCACATAAGATTATTAAAGCAGCTCTAAAGGGTGCTCGTGCAGCTGTAAAGATGCAAGGTGGTAAAGTACGCACACCTCGAGTTCTACCTGTACCCCATAAAATTGGTGGTTTATTACCGTTCCTCGTGCCCATTTTTGCGGGTCTTAGCGCTGCGGGTGCTTCGTCAGGTGGTGCGGCGAGCATAGCTAAAGCGGTAAATGCTGCAAAAGAAGCTAAACGTGAATTGGATGAAAGTAAGCGCTATAATCGAACAATTGAAGCGATCGCATTGGGTAAGGGCTTACATGTGAAACCATATAAGCAGGGATTGGGTCTTCATATTAAGCCAACAAACTAGAAGTTACGCTACCTCACCGACCTCTCACCGACATCGATCTTCTCAAATATGCGAAAATCCTAAAAATTCCACATTTTCGTGGAGTTTACATGCGCGATACATTGCCAGCGAGCGGGCCCCTCAAATGTGAAGCAGCAATTGTCAATTTGGATGAAAATGTTGGTCCTGGAACACACTGGGTCGCTTACAAAAAGACTGGATGGAAAGTCATGTACTTTGATAGTTTCGGCAACCTTCCACCACCATCCGAACTCATGAGATATTTTCGTGTTGGTAGCGTAAATTATAATTATACTGGATATCAGGAATATGATACGATTGAATGTGGACATTTGTGTCTCAAATCTCTTTGTCAACAATTACAGCACAAAGACAAATATACACTATATATAGGGGGAAATGACGTGGAGAATTCAGTTGTTAATTTACCAGCATCATGGATGAAAGTTTAACATTGACCATATCTGGCTCATCATCCATACACGAGGTGCAATACTTTCCCCCCATCGAACTCTCGCCTCACAAAAATTATACTCTCGGTCTCGTGGAATTGTTGACTTTCAACTCTATTCCCAATATCGAAGATGGTCACGATAAACTTTACGTGGGAGAAGAGGTGTTGACGATACCTACGGGTAGTTACGAAATAGAGGATATCGAGACGTTTGTACAAGCAGAGCTCGCGTAAAAACATCAGCATCAGCATTAAACCCAATAATAATACGCTACGCAGTGAGATCGAGTGTGATGATGATGTAAATTTTGAGCCGACAGATTCTATTGGACATCTACTAGGCGTCACCGCACGCAAATTGGAAGCCAATAAACGACATGAATCTGACCTTCCTGTAGCCATTCTCAAAGTGAATGCCCTACGCGTTGAGTGCAACATTACCGCTGGTGCCTATATTAACGGACAAAAAGTACACACAATTCATGAATTCTTTCCATCTGTGCCACCGGGCTATAAGATCATTGAAGTTCCCTCGCATGTAATTTATCTGCCGATCACAAGTCGAACGATTGGTACGATACAGTTTCGCATAGTGGATCAGGACGGTGATTTGGTAAATTTCCGCGGTGAAGTAATCACCATAAGCCTGCATATAAAGTCGTGATGGGTATAGTTTTCAATAGATCTTCCAATAACAATAAACCGTCATGGATAAAAACCATCAGTCGTCGGCCAGTGCCCAAAGTGCTAACACCTCAAAACGTGCTACTCTTGAAGAATTTGGGTCTCAAAGTGCGTGGCGAAAGCGTGTAAAAAATTATTTAGTCTGTGCTCTATGCATCTGTTGCGTGAAATGGAAGAAGAAATTGTAAACATTCAAACGCCCGTGGTCTTTGATGAATCCATCATCCACTGCGAGATTCACGCTCATCAGCCATATGCATCTTCAACTTTCAATAATAGCGATGAAATTCGTATTGCCATCCAACATCAAGACCTCTCCATCCTGCCAAGCAAGAGTTCCCTACACATATGTGGGAAATTATCCAACCGTGATGGGATGCCAACCGCTGCTAGAAGTCTCGTCAACAATGCCATTTGTCATTTGTTTGAGGAAGTGCGATATGAATTGAATGCCATAGAAATCGATCGTAATAAGAATGTTGGCATTACGAGTGTAATTAAGGGATATTCGTCTCTCTCACCGGCCAAGAGCTCTATGCTCGAGAACACTGGATGGCTCGATGTCGAAGAGACCAAGCTGATTGTAGATGTATCGGGAAACTTTGATGTGTGTATACCGCTCAGCATGCTCCTCGGCTTTGCCGAAGATTATCGTAAAATTGTCGTAAATGCCAAGCACGAGTTGATTCTCACGAGATCAAAGACCGATGATAATGCCATTGTACAAACGGCCGCTGAAGACTACAAACTCGTATTGCATAAAATAGAATGGCTCGTACCGTATTTAACAGTCTCGGATCAGCGAAAAATTCAGCTGTTAAAGTTTCTGGCCAAAGATGCACCAATCTCCATGAGTTTCCGAACATGGGAACTGTATGAATATCCATTGCTGCCTGCCACCTCTAAGCACGTGTGGTCTGTGAAAACTTCGAATCAACTGGAGAAGCCACGTTATGTCATACTCGCGCTGCAGACGGGACGGAAAAATAAGAAACAACAAAATGCGAGCCACTTTGATCATTGTAACCTGAGCGATGTCAAACTATACCTCAACTCACAATGTTATCCATATGGAAATTTGAATTTGAACATTGACCATAATCAATATGCTCTACTCTACGAGATGTACGCAAACTTTCAACCGACCTATTACAATAAAGAGGCTGAACCATGGCTGAGCAGGATTGAATTTTTAGAAAAAGCCCCCCTCGTTGTCATTGACTGCTCAAAACAAAACGATTCTCTCAAGTCCGGCCCTGTTGACGTGCGTCTTGAGTTCGAATTGAAAAATAATATTCCGCCACAAACTTCGGCATACTGCATGATCCTCCATGATCGCATTGTCGAGTACAATCCAATCAGCGGTGGGGTTAAAAAATTGGTATGAAATCATGCTGATGATTCGCACCCGCATTAGTCAACGTGGAGCTCATCGTCGATGTACAGGGCTTCAAGAGACCCACGAACAAATTTGTCCTAAAGGAGATGTCCATCATCAAACTCCACGACAAGGATGCTGAACCGCTGACGCTTGCCTTCGACGCACCATTTGCATAGGACTCTCTACCGGCCAAGTATAAAATGACAAACAAGTGGCTGGAACGCAATTTCCATGGAATACGATGGGAACACAGCGGCATACCATACGAGGCAGCTAGAACAACAATTCGAGGAATCTTGCAAGGAGCTCCTACCATCTATGCCAAGGGAATCGAGAAGTGCTCATGGCTATCGAGATTCACGGATTCAGCAAAAAAAGTCATCGATCTGGAGACTCTGGACTGTCCATCGCTGCAGAAGCTGCCGAAAATCGCAAACGTTAAATGTCCCCATCATTCCTTCAATACAAAATACAATTGCGCCAAAGCGAATGTAAAGTCGTTGAAAAGCTGGCTCTCTGTGTACGAAGCGTTGTGTGAGCGAGGGATTTTTTTTTTCTAATGAATAAAAACATTTTGAACAAATATCGTTCTGTCCATTTATTTCCTATATCTACGGCGGATACAGTTTGACATTTTTTTTTTTTAATTTTTTTTTTTTTCACATTATATTCGATGAAAAAGTTTTTTTGTACACTTTTGCATAGCACTAAGCGATGAAAACTCTACCATGATAACTGTGATGCAAACAGTCTTTGCACTCTACGATGGTGACGATGCCAGCTGCCGCTGAACTCGTTGTTTCCACCGGGCCTTCACGAGCGTTCTTTTCCACCATACTCAGACTCGAGCGTCGAAAACTCTACGATGATGATGATGACTGTGATGCAAACAGTCCTTGCACTCTACGATGGTGATGATGCTGGCTGCTGTTGAACTCGTTGTTTCCGCCGGGCCTTCACGAGCATTCTTTTCCACCATACTCAGACTCGACGGAACTCGACGCTGTTGTATTTTCCACCAATGTACTTCATGTAGAGTTGACCATTGCGCGCCAGTTGCAGCATACTCTCGAACATTTTCACATCTTGATCTAAGGCCTTTACCAGCCGCGCTGGCAAGAAGACGGCAAACTCATTTGCAACGTCCACGATGTAGCGTTTTCCAAACTTGGTCTGTACAGCTCTCATGTCCGTGATTTGATGATCCGCATGGACGTGGAGTTCTGACAGCTACTTCGTTGGAAGGAATTCCGCCATCAGGCTGACTTTGTTGATAATTGAGAGATCCATTTTCACTCTTTTTCAAAGTTCTTTTCGGAGAAGTTGATGGTTCGGTGGAATAGTGCAGTCTGAGCTTGGTCCATGAAATCATAAGCTCCCTCGTAGCCCCTCCACTCAGATTTTAAAAACTTCTCCCCACTTATCCAATCATAGGCATGTTTAACTGGTTCAAACACGTTCGAAGAACCCCGCACGGCGCACGTAGACAATTTCCCCCCTCGCAACACTTTTCACAGTCCCGACGTTGGGGTGGGGGACCATCAATGTGATCCTTCATCTGTGGCGTATTATAATGCTCCATGCATGGAAGATACGATATCACTTCACTATCATTCCGATGATGCTCCGGCAAACGATCCCACAGTAAACCAATAAAGTTACCCCAATACTTTAGGAGCAAGACCTTTGGAACTTGTTCGAGCTCGTTTTTGGTCAAGTCCAGGGGGTGCTTGGCCGGATGCACCGCGTACATACTCGCACATCTGAACATCTTGACGTAATGTTGTGGAATGAAACCTCGACGGGTTGAAACTTGTTTTGGAATAACGCTGCAGCTGTATGCAATAAATAAAGCATTTTATGGGCTTTGAAGGGCCACCCTTCATATGGGTACTATCGTTATCTCACTCCCGAAAATTTTCCTAGCCATAAATAGGAGCCCCCCCCCCCCACACACACAGACATCCCCCTCCCCTCGCTCCCTCCCCTCCCTCTCCGCTCACCCCCTGCCCTCCCTCGCCGCTCGTTTCCCCCTCCCCTGCCCCTCGCTCCCTCCCCTCAAACGGTGGGTTAGAACCGCTATAGCTCTACTACTTTCATTATTACCGACGAATATCGTTAATTTTTATTGAATATTTAGCATTGAGATGATGCTGTATCTGGGTAAAAGATTCCGTAGTAACTTGTGTTATACAGCTTTGAATTTGCGTCGCTGATTTAGGAAGGGGTTCGAGCATGCGCACTATGAATTTCGACATGAAATTTTGTGTCGAGTAAACTCACGTGAATAATCTCGCATTTTCACCGGGTGAAAAGAATCGTAATAGGGTGAGCTGCTCACTTTTGTCATTTTCGCCCAAACCAAAAACCGTAATAAGCCCCCAGGGCTAGGTTACAAAATGTTCACAATATTACTAGCTCACAGTGAAGCAGCCACTAGGTACTTCGTATGATATCAATTGGGCGAACTAGTTACTAGCATGTAACTCAGACACGCTAGCGCAATTTCTGCTGCGGAATAGTTTCTATTTGACAGTAATAGAAATGAAGAAAGTGCAAATTTAAGAGAACGACACGCATCTAACAATAAAATCGACATTTGACGCATAATTTCTGTAAAATTTACATTAAAAAAGTCGCTTTTTTTAAATAAAAAAAACAATTCTCATCACGTAGAAGATAGCAATATTATCAATATCTTTACCAAGTTTCAACTCAATCGGCTTAATAGTTTTTGAGTAACCATGCATGCCAATTTCGACAATGCAGTTTTGAGAAAAAATGCGTTTGCAGTTTACGCCCGTTGTAAATTCGAGCGGTGAAGCACAGTATTGACAGGCTGTAACGTTTGAAGGTTTTGTATTTTGCTTTGAAACTTTGGGAAAATATTCTACGTGTATAGTTCAATCGTTTAAAGAAAGAAAAAAAGGAATCGATTGTCTAATCGTTGTAAATGTATATCCTACCTTAACTCGGTATATTGCCAGAGCCAAACCTCGACCGCCTTTCCACCATTGTCGGTATATATTATTTGTTATAATAATATATACCAACTATGAATTTTTTAAATCTTTAAAACCTTTAAAAAATTCATTTAAAAAATGTATACCGAATATGATTTTTTTAAAATGATAATCGTCTTTTTTTTTCTTCGATCACCAGGTTTTGTTCCTCTGGGTTTGTATGGCGTAAAAATTGGGCATTAATAATAATTATATAATAATAATTTTTATTATTAACTAATATATGAATAATATTATTAGATTAAAATAACCGACACGGGTGGATGGGCGGTTGAGGTTCGGTTCCGGCGGTACATCAATTTAAGCCGTGCTTTGCATGGCGAATACTTGGAGCGGTGATCGTTGAGGCCGTACACAGGCTGGCGCATTAACCAGCGAGCGGAAGGTCAATACTTCCGAGACCTTAGGTGTAAACACTTCAATTAAAGTATGTGCACCCGAGAATCAGAAGAATATGGGGCCGGGTTAAAATTTGGACCTTTGAATGATCAGAACGTTCAAGACTCCGAAAGAATACTACCCCGAAAGATTCAAACTCCGAAAGAATTTTATCCAAATGACCAAAACTCCGAAAATCCAAACACTGTCAAAATAATTCGGCTATGGAATTTTTTTAAGTTTCAAAGTTTTCAATAAAACGACAAATTATTTCATGCATTTTTTGTTATTAAGAAGTGATTTTACGTCAATTTTGAAAATTGTCTGTCTAGACAATCTTATACGTTCAACATCTTTTACAGTCAACTGTGTAGACTTTTGCTGGAATTTGGAATATTAAACCGTTGCTGCATTCACAATTTCAAATTTCAACCCGGCCCCACAGTTTTCCACAATTTCCCCGTATCGTCGGCAAACGCGGTATAATGTAGCTTAAGACTTATATATAAGTTAGGTTAGATTAGCGACCTTCGGGTAGCGAGTGATAAGAAAAGGTTCAATTGGGAAGGGGCATACGTAAAAATCCGCAATGGTATACGTTGGACCTCAGGAATTAATTGAGATCCCAATAAATATATTAGATAAAAATATATTTGATAATAATATTTAATGATAATTGTTATATAATATATTTCTAACCATATTTCTACGTATGCCTTTCAGGTTTTAACGATCCCAATCCTTTCACTTTCATTCCATACTTCTCACTCACGCCTTAATATCGACCGTGTTTGACCCGTCGACTGCACACGGGGTCGTTTTGACCCCATTTTTTTTCAACTGACTGTATCGCAAAACGGGGTAATCGATTCGGCTGCAGTGCGCCGATCAAATGTTCCCCCACTCCTACTCTATAAGTGGACACTCGCCCCCTATCCAACATCCTGCCCGTGTACTGAGGATAGCCGTCGAAAAAGGACCTGGGGTCGAATCGACCCCGTTTATGCAGTAGTGCGGTGTAAATAAAAACATTTTTGTTGTGATATTTGGTGTTTTATCACTTCATGTGAGTTACGATAGAAAATACTCATAGATAATTTTTATTTTCTGCTACTATAATAATTTACGTCGATTGCGGTAAATTCCAATAACAATAAGTCATTGAAGTAAAAAAATGCGGATAATATACGCGTTAAAAAATTAATCTGTCGAAGGAGTCGATTTTTTCCATTTTTCACTATCCCGAAAATGGTCAAATTCAAACCTTCGAAGAAATATACACTTTCGAAAGACGATCGACACTGTATTTTATTTCGTATCTACAAACCTTCCTCTTTTAACACCACCAAAGATTTTTGTTATATGTTGAAAAAAAATTATGATCTTTTTCATGCAAGTCCGTATTTTTTAACGCATCTCCCACTTTGATCGAATGTTTGGACACTTAATTTTCGTTTCTCGGAAAAATCAATTTTGGGCAGTAGTATAACAGGACTGATTCTAACGCAGGGATCTCAGGGGGGAGCGGGGCGGGGGTCTCCAGCGCGGGGACCGAGGGCAGACGTCACGCAGCGTGGAGGGGGGTCGCAGAGAGGGGGTCTAGCGCGAGGTAGCCGAGAGTGGGGGTGTGATGATCCGCGACGCTGAGCGATAGGGGGGTGGGGCGTTGACACCATAGGGCGGCGGGTAAACGGTGAAAACGCATAAAATCATGTGATTTATTATAATCATTAAAATTGTTTTCATATTATCGATGCAGTCGGAGCGTTTTTATATTGCGTCACAGGAAGTCCATACAAAGAACAATTTAGATACGCGTGTGCACGTGTGTGTGTGCGTGCGTGCGCGCGCGCGTGTGTGTGTGTGTGTGAGAGAGAGAGAGGGAGAGAGAGAGAGAGAGAAACAACTATGAGTGGCTAGACATTTTTTCGATAATATAAAAAGACTGTAGGTGCCATATGAAGGGCAGCCTCTCAAAGTGCCATAAAATGCTTTATTTATTATATGGAGCTGCGGCTATGAGAGGAGTTATTGTTCCAAAAAAACAGATTTTAATCCCATCGAGATCTTGGTTTCATTTCGAAATATAACGTCAAGATGTTCACATGTGCGAGTATGTATGCAGTGCATCCGGCCAAACACCCCCTGGACTTGACCAAAAACGAGCTCGAACAAGTTCCAAAGATCTTGCTCCTAAAATATTGGGGTCATTATATTGGTTTATTGTGGGATCGTTTGCCAGAACATCATCGCAACGACAGTGAAGTGATATCATATCTTCCATGCATGGAGCATTATAATACGCCACAAGTGAAAGATCACATTGATGGCCCCCCACCTCAACGTCGAGACTGTGGAAAATGTCACGAGGTGAGAAACTTTCCACGTGGGAGGAGGACCGCGTTCCACGAACGTGTTTGAACCCGTTTTTCATTATTGGAAAAGTGGGGTGAAGTTTGAAAATTTGAGTGGTGGGGTTACAAAACGAGGGAGCTTATAATTTCATGGACCAAGCTCAGACTGCACTATTCCACCGCCACATCAAGATCTCCAAAAATCACTTTGACAATTTTCTGAAAAGAGAAAAGTGTGAAAAACGGATTTTACGAGTATCAACAAAGTCAGCCTGATCGCGGAATTCCTTCCAACGAAGAAGGTGTCAGAACTCCGCGTTCACTCGGATCATCGAATCTCCGGCATGAGGGCCGTGCAAACCAAGTTTGGGAAACGCTACATCGCGGATATCGCGGATGAGTTCACCGTCTTCTTACCAGCGCGACTTGTGAAGGCCTTCGACGAAGATTTGGAAACGTTCGAGCGTATGCGACAAGCGGCACGTGATCATCATCTCTGGATGACATACAAAGGTGGAAAATACAACAGCATGGACTTTTTCCAACTCTGAGCACCCATGGTGGAAAAGACGAAATTCGTTGGAACACCATCGTCGAACGGCTGTCTGCATCATCGAGAGCATACAGCAACTGGCACGGTATGGTCAACTCTACATGAAGTTGCGGAAAGTACAACATCGTCAAGTTCCATCGTCTCCGAGCATGGTGGAAAAGACCAAATTCGTTGGGCAGCATCGTTGAGTCCAACAACCGTCCGCATCACAGTCCTCTCGTCATCGCTTTCAACGTTTTTAGTGTTGACTATGTAAAAGTGTATTTAAAAAAAACTGTTTTATTGAAATGTAAAAGAAGGAGAAATTCAATGTGGTTTCATCGGAGAATAAATGAAGAATACAAATGGTATATATTTTCATCGAAATGTTTTTTATTCATTACAAAAATTCCTCGCCCACACAACGCTGCGTATACACTCAACCAGCTTTTCAGCGATTTTACATTGTCATGAGCGCAGTTGTACTTCGTGTCGAAGGAATGATGGGGACATTTGGAGTTTGTGATTTTCGGCAACTTCTGCAGCGATGGACAGTCCAGAGTCTCCAAGTCGATGACCTTTGTTGCGGGATCCGCGAATCTTGATAGCCATGAGCATTTCCCGAATCCCTTCGCATAGATGGTGGGAGCTCCTTGCAAGATTTCTCGAATTGTCTTTCTAGCTGTCTCGTATGGTATGCCGCTGTGATCCCAGCGTATTCCATGGAAATTGCGTTCCAGCCATTTGTTTGTCATTTTATACTTGGCCGGTAGAGAGTCGACGATGGACATCTCCTTTAGGACAAATTTGTTCGTGGGTCTCTTGAAGCCCTGCACATCGACGATAAGCTCCATGTTGACTGATGCGGGTGCGAATCATCAGCATGATTTTATACCAATTTTTTTGACCCCACCACTGATTGGATTGTACTCGACAACGCGATCATGGAGGATCATGCAGTAAGCTGAAGTTTGTGGCGGAATATTATTTTTCAATTCGAATTCAAGACGCACGTCAACAGGGCCGGACTTGAGAGAATCGTTTTGTTTTGAGCAGTCAATGACAACGAGGGAGGCTTTTTTTAAAAATTCAATCCTGCTCAGCCATGGTTCAGCCTCTTTGTTGTAATAGGTCGGTTGAAAGTTTGCGTACATCTCGTACAGTAGCGCGAGAATGACATATCGTGGTTTCTCCAGCTGATTCGAGGTTTTCACAGACCACACATGCTTGGAGGTGGCAGGCAGCAACGGATATTCATACAGTTCCCATGTTCGAAAACTCATGGAGATTGGAGCGTCTTTGGCAAGGAACTTTAACAGTTGAATTTTTTGCTGATCCGAGACTGTTACATACGGTACGAGCCATTCTATTTTATGCAATACGAGTTTGTAGTCTTCGGCGCCCGTTTGTACAATGGCATTATCATCGGTCTTTGATCTCGTGAGAATCAACTCATGCTTGGCATTCACAACAATTTGACGATAATCTTCGGCAAAACCGAGGACCATGCTAAACGGTAGACAGACATCAAAGTTTCCCGATACATCTACAATCTGCTTGGTCTTTTGGAACAATGTTTGGATTGTTTTTTTGGAACAATGACTCCTCTCATAGCCGCAGCTCCATATAATAAATAAAGCATTTTATGGCACTTTGAAAGGCTGCCCTCCATATGGCACCTACAGTCTTTTTATATTATCGAAAAAATGTCTAGCCACTCATAGTTGTTTCTCTCTCTCTCTCTGTCTCTCTCTCTCTCTCTCTCTCTCTCTCTCTCTCTCTCTCTCTCTCTCTCTCTCTCTCTCTCTCTCTCTCTCTCTCTCACACACACACACACACACACACACACACACACACACACACGCGCGCGCGCGCGCACGCACGCACGCACGCACGCACGCAAGCACGCACGCACGCACGCAAGCACGCACGCACGCACGCACGCACACACACACACCCACGCGCGCGCGTATCTAGATTGTTCTTTGTATGGACTTCCTGTGACGCAATATAAAAACGCTCCGACTGCATCGATAATATGAAAACAATTTTAATGATTATAATAAATCACATGATTTTATGCGTTTTCAACGTTTACCCGCCGCCCTATGGTGTCAACGCCCCACCCCCCTATCGCTCAGCGTCGCGTGTCATCACACCCCCACTCTCGGCTACCTCGCGCTAGACCCCCTCTCTGCGACCCCCCTCCACGCTGCGTGACGTCTGCCCCCGGTCCCCGCGCTGGAGACCACCGCCCCGCTCCCCCCTGAGATCCCTGCGCTAGAATCAGTCCTGTTATACTACTTTGGGCCATAAAATAAAGATCATTGACTACAAAAAACGTCTCTATAAAAAAAAATACATATTTACCAAAATACAACGATCTAAAAAACGTTGCGGAAGTGTGCTGTCGAAGGGTTAAGTGATCATTACAGAGTAACGGGTCGAAAAATCGTTGATTTACGGCACTTTTTTCGATGGTTCAAATACGCTAATCAGTCTGATTTTGTTGCCAAATCAAAGCACTCATGAAGAACAGAAAATAATTTTATTCACGTTTATTTTAATTTTTTCAATGGTTGAAAATGTCTTCGAAAAAAAGTCCTCACGGAATACGCGATTGTTGCCGCAAGGGCGTCGTCATCTAATAGGCAAGGGAGGCAAGACGGGGGACGGAGGGTGGTGAAAATATGAATTATAGACATTTTAGACCCTCACATACATTTTTTCGAATCTCTAGAGGGGGCAGCTCCCCCCCTCCAGCCCCCGACGACGCTCTTGTGGCCGTAAATATTATGTAAAACGAAATTTGTATAAAGATTATTGATCAGTACGAAAGCCGCTATCATAATATGGTAGTTTTCTAAAAATGAGAATTGGGAAAATGGCGGCCGGTTGAAAAAAAAGTATCGAACTTAGCGCATCTTTTCGCCCGTTTTTCGTTAAAAAAATAACAAGATATAAAAAAGAAAAGCTTCCATAGCAAGATTAACAATAATGTGAAGAATGTTGTTTCAAAATATGAGACGGATAGCTTAAAAACCCTTCCTTCGAGAGTGTACCCCATTTTGAAAATCAACATTTCGAGAAAAACGCGTCCGTTCGCGGCAGCTCTCACGCAACTCCCTTTTTCCGAGAAAGACCGTAGCAACCAGAATAATTCGAATTTCGCCCCAAAAATTGAACAGCACGTTATAAACGTTTATACTATAGGATAATGCAAAGAAATCAATTTTTAAAATATTTTTCCACTGTGATAATCCTTTAAATAAAATTAAAAAATCTACATAATGGCTATTTTCATGGTTGCTTTCACACACTCGAGGAAAGTGCACTGCCATTGCAGTGATCGCCCTGCGCATTTATGATCGATTTTCTTTTTCGAACCGGTATTTTGACGGTTTTGATAAACACCGACAAAACGAACGTACACTCTATGACAAGGCGGCGAAGCTTATCGAAATTCATCATTGAATTCAATCGCAACATTGAACTCTCAGATACTATGCTATTTTTGTTTCTTTTGTTCCTTCGTGTGCTTTTAACACTTTACTTTTCGTTCTTACGCTTAATTAAATGCGTTCGATTAGTTTACAGGGGTTCTTCATTTTTTGGCTATTCTCAATCGCATTTTCGGAAGAGCTATTTCGTTTGTTGAGGGGTTCATTTTTGCAGACTATTCCCACATCGATACCCGGGAGCTATACAAGGTCAACAATTACTGTTTGGATAGGACGGAAAAACGATTAATCAGTTGAGCGTATCGCTTATCGGAATCGTATCTACGGATCGATTGCAGATGGGGAATCTCGCGTGGAACTCGCGCTTGCCGATATACAGATTTATTTGCTAAGAGATAAGGCATCGTTGACTCGACGACATTTCTGTAGAATCTGTCTACATATATAAATATATGTGTACAATATATACAGTGTGTGTCGAGAGTTACTTTGGATTTTTGAGAGATCGGTAGATGTAGAACTCCGGAAGAGAAAAGTCCTTTGCTATTTTTCTCTACAATAAAGCGTGGCTTGGAAGATCGATGAATTGGCCATGGCCAATCCGGTGCGCCGGCGAGACCGAATGCGGTGAGCGGGGGTGGCGAGCGTCCAGCGGGAGCGCGCTCCGCCCCGCCCGGCCGCGCCGCATCGGTTCGAGCGCAGTGAAAGGTCGACCCCGGGCACCGGATCAGCTATCGTTCAATAATGAATGTCTAGGCAATAGGGCATCGAATAGAACACTGGACAAGAACTTTTCGCTCTGGAATTTCACGATCTACTTAAGCTGTAAATTTCACGTACAACTTTTTGTACACTCTGTGTAGTTTTAGACGGCCTTTTGTTCGTAGGAAAAATGAGTTAACGATTACTATCTGAGCAATAGTGCATCGGAGACAAAAACTGATGAGGACTTTTCTCCTCGAAACGTCCCTGTCTATCTATCCCGTCAAGAGTCTGGTGCGACTTTTAGGACACCCCTGTATATGTGCATTCAGCTTTCCTTTATCTATCGCAACGATTGTACATGCGTTGACTACTCCAAATAGCAGCGGCGTCACGTCGTTCTGCTTCGCGCTTTTCAGCCGGTTTTTCCGTCTACGTTCACCACAGAAATTTCGAAAAAAAAGTGTAACCTCACTATTACGGGTTGCAGGGTCAATGAACGGGATTTAAATACACTTTTTGTGTTGTTATTCCACGGACAAGATTACCGACGATATTAAAGAAATCGAACGTCTGGTTGACCTTCGCAAATTGTTGCATCACAAGTGGAATATCCAGAGAGGCGGACGCGTTTTCCCTCTTATCAGTATCGATCGATTTCCTGGGACAAGGAAATGTATTTGAAAAAAAGAAAATCAATTCAAAGAAATCCCTTCGACGTTCCGTCTGACTCACGTAGAAATGTCACGAAATTTCGAGAACTCGTTCTCGTTGTTAACCCACTCAAATAAGTATTTAACATTGATTATTACCTTGCTAGGTACGAAAAAGGTATTAGAAAACATTTAGAATACGGACTCTCTTTTAAGTCAGCTCCAAAAATGTTTCCTCCTTTTATTGTTCGAAACAAAAAAGAACCTAAAACAATAAATCAGAAAACGTGAAACAAATGTAAGCTAGTCTCTTCGTCGCTGATAAGAGACTATTCACTGCGATAAACGTAAGTGTATCAAGATAGATCTTCAGCGTTGTGTGGCCGGAAAAAAAGATGGCACATAGGGAACGTGTACCCAGTGACGAGTACATTATATACGGGAAATATGTGTATATGCGTGGACGCGCGCGCGCGCGCGTGTGTGTGTGTGGATGTGTGTGTGTGTGTGTGTGTGTGTGTGTGTGTGTGTGTGTGTGTGTGTGTGTGTGTGTGTGTGTGTGTGTCAAACGTAATCGTACAAATGGCACTCGCGGAACATTTTGCACAACGAGTGCGGATGACCCCCACTACATAATTGACACCCACTCTGCCATACTGCGGAAAATTGAACGAGTTCACGCGTTTCCATATACAGAGTGTCTCAGATGTAAAGTCTCACTAGATTGTATCTCGGAAAGTACGGATTATAATAAAAAATGTTTCATATTAAAGTTATTTCGTTTCAAGAGAGGGGAAAGGTTAGCAGAGGGGAGAGGTTAATTTAACCTTGCTATTTGCTATAATCGCCAAGCTCATACGGAGGTCAACTGCGACATTTTTTATTAGAAGCCTAATTTCTATTGCATATCCCTGAAGCTTACTTTGAGGGTTTTTCAAACCACTGTGAATAAGTTTTGTTTTCTCGAGTACTTTGTCAGAAAATTAGCTTTTTTAAGGAATCATCACACTGTAAAATTTTCGAAGAATCTTTTTTTGCATTATCTGATAGTATAGGCAGCTATAAACATGGACCTGGCATTGCCGATTGATCGTGAGTAGACAATTTATATGAAAATTTCGCACCCGAAACTTTAAACGCGTTTTTCAATATGGTATGCACTTTCAAAGGAAGAGTTTTCAAACTATCCGTCTCAAATTTTGACACAACATCCTTCACGCCGTGCTTTATCTTGCTACGGAAGCTTTTTTCAAATCTCGATATTGTTCTAACGAAAAACTGTCAATAAAATAGGCTAAATTCAATACTTTTTTTCAAACCGAGGCCATTTTGTCAATTTTGATTTAAAAAAAAACATCCATTGCAAGATAGCGGCTTTCATACAGATTAATAATCTTTCTACAAATTTTGTTCCAGATAATATTTGCGGCCACTACCGTGTACACGGTGAAGACTCCTTTTCTGTCGAAGACATTTTCAACCGTTAAAAAAATGTTTACAAATCAAAATAAACGCTTAAAATTTTATTTTTTGTTCTTAATGGGTTCTTTGATTTGACATTAAAAAATCAGACAGATTAGAGTATTTTAACCACCGAAAAAACAAAATCTCGAAAATCAGGAACTTTTCCACCGGTTACACTGCGATGATCCCTTGATGTCCTCAATATTTTTCGGCAACAAGGCTAGAGAAATCGATTAAAGGTTTTATTTCGCAGTCATTGTCAAAAATTGACAACGTAAATCTGTGAAGGATGATTGGGAATAATAATAAAAAAGGAGAAAATAGAATCAACAAAACAAAATTTCGTTGCATTTCCATCATGCAAATTCAAACATCATAAATATTTTCATATGAACCGAGAGGAAAGGGCATGGGGTTTGTAATAAACGATTATGGTGAAAGATCGTGTAGTATTTTTAAGAACTTCATTATGAATTATTAATCAATTATAAAAATAACAAATTAATTATTAATTAATTACAAAATTACAAAATTAATTATTAATCCATTGCAAAATTAATAAATGAATGATTGATTAAGTATAAAATTAAATGACGCACACGCATATAAAAATGATCATTCGTCAACACTCGCGAAGGCACACACGTGCACATACATACATATGTATGCTGATACCGGGATCGGAGAGGGTCCGTAAGAGGGGCGTATGTATAAAACGTATGAAGACGTGGATTAGCAGAGTTCGAATGTTGAATCGTCAGAGTGTTGTCACGTATGAGACTGTACGGAAGCAGGACCATCCTGAGACATCGGGGTATACGGTATCCCATAAGTCCTACACAGAGATTATTACGCATTTTGTTTTTAATTGAAAAATTCGGCGAATGACGTAAAACGTAAACCAAGAAGATAAATTTGAAAAAATATTTACAAACATATATAGAGATCTATATGTAGATATAATACATACATATATATATTTGTGTATACATATATATGAATAAATCGATCGTGGATAATTTAAAACATCGAGACTCGATCGAGGGATCTCAGCACCCAATCCGGCCGTAAAATGACGGAGGAGGGCTCGAAGTTCCTTCAATATTTTGCCGCCATGGCCGGTGAGTCTTCAACAACCTCGCTCTCAAAATTAACTTCACTCGTATTAAAGAAAAAAAAAATGATATGAAATAAGATATTTCTCGCAACGCAAAATATGTAGCTTAAAATAAAAGTGTGTGTTTGAATAGCGAAGACAAAAAGTAGGCGTTTGTATTCACGATCTCTTCAAGATTAAAACAACTTGTAAATTATCTTACCCATCAGTCATTTGCTGCAACAAGGTTTTTTTATATTAAAAAAATTGAAAAACCGTCTCAGGTCACGACTATACTAAGCAGTCAAAACAGGATTTCCTATTTTGTGAAATCCTTAAGATAAAAACTATATACATACCAAATGATGCCTTTGAAATCTTGACAAAATCATAGAATACATACGTACGCGGAAACGAGCACGCAATTCATCGAGTTACGCCATGGACCGAGAATTTCACCGGACGGTTTGATAATGTAAAACGAGATAACTGATAAATGGATAATGCCACTCTATGAGATTGTTTTATACATAAAGAATCGCGGCCTTGTAAATCTGTAATAATGTCGCTATTATTTCATAGCTGAAGAAATATGTATATATATACACCAGGTGTAGAAGTATGAAACCGGATTTTTTATTGTAAAGATTACACGTCTGTTGTTTGACATGATAAAAACGAATGGAGACGGCTTTCTGCGTCACATTCAATTGACCCGCGAGTTCTTGACTTTGAGTATCCATCTTCATCGAATAAAGTTGCAATTCGTTGTCTGCGAACTTTTTCGGTGGTTTCCCCCGCTCTTCGTTTCTCACGTCAAAATCACCATTAAACATTTTTTTGAACCACTCGAAACACTGTGTTTTACCAAAAGAATGTTCACCGTAAGCTTCGACAAGCAGCCGATACGATTCTGTAGCAATTTTCTTCAAATGATAACAGAAAACCAATGGTGTCCGCAAATCGTAGTTCGTAGGCACAAAACTCGACATGTTTAAGGTTATAGAAAAGTATACCGGTGTAGGGAACTTGGGTTGTTGTGTGGTGAAAATCTTCGTCAGCCCTTAGAGGGAGATGATGGCACTGCAGAAGCGGTCTTACGGTCCCTAAACTGATGGCTAGCGCAATTTATAGGGAAATTCCGGTTTTATAATTCTACACCTGGTATATATATATACATGCAAGGCAAATATTCGGAAGTGGGGCTGCTGCTAGAATGAGGTTAATTTTCTTCAAGGACTCAAACACATCCAAACAAAAATTAGCCTGATTCTAGCAGTAGCCCGGCTTCCGAATATTTACCATACGCAGTTCCTAGTTTCATTCTTCGAGGTGCATTCATCCAATCACAGGCTGCAGTTTGGGTATGTTTGGTAGTTTGAAACTTTTGGCACTTCAGCCCCTCAAGGCTCTCTCTGGTGAATCGTCAAAGGTTATTCTCGCATGGTCTTGCGATTCCCATCCATTGTGCTCTTCGCACGTGCATGATGATGGCTGGGAGGGTGCGAAATGTTAAAACCAAAAAATATCAATTTCACGTCATAGTTGGAAACGGCGTTGCTTTATTTCGACACATAAAGACATTATCATCGCTGAATTTCTCGCGCGTGGCGAACGATCTGTGCAAATACGGACTTGCGCGATGTATACAGGGGAGAGGGGATGAGGGTTTTGTTACCGCGGCACGCGTACGCCTGCGAACCTTGCACGTCGCTCTCTCGACTTTAGAACAAAAAAAAGAATGGACATAAAGATATATGTTCATATATGTGTACGTGTGCATTGGAAATCGTCGCAACATTAACGAAATTGTTCTCCAATCGAGGAATTTATTCGCGATAAGGTCGTATCGTTTGGTTGGCTAATATTATTTTCAGGCAATCTATGCGTCGTCGCTGGTGGAGCCATACTCGGTTGGAGCAGCCCGGTATTGCCGAAACTAAAGCTGGACCCACCAGCCGACGACAATCCACTCGGAAGACCTGTCAACGAAACGGAAGGTTCATGGATCGGGTCTCTCGTTCCGCTTGGCGCTGTATTTGGGAGCTTTTTCGCTGGATACGTGGCCGAAAGGTGGATACGTTGGAATAGTCTACTTTATTTATCGTACACACTTTCATAATATTGGTGCTATTTCGTTAATGCAGATGGGGACGAAAACCAACGTTGCTGGGAAGTGTTGTGCTGATGACAATAGGATGGGCCCTTATAGCGACTGCCAGTGAACTAGCCCAAATATACGTAGCTCGCTTCATTTGCGGTTTTGCCCTCGCCACCCCATTCACCGTCCTACCCATGTACGTTGGTGAAATTGCTGAGGTAAGAAGAAGGCGTTAACACTTTCTTTATTGCTTTAGTCATAGATATGCGGAATATCCAAAAAGTGGCGATTGGCAATTCGCAGGGTGGATAGTTCGCGAAATTTTGGAGCGAAAAGTCTTGATACATTTTTCGATTCGATACACCGTTGCTTGGCTATTAATTATTCAATGACAGCTAAACCGTTGCGCCGGATTGGCGTTCCAATACGGCCGAGGGAATCCGGCGCGACTAGGAGGGGTGAAGCACGTTCTTACGGGGCGCTCGCTACCCCCACTCAGCGCGCTCGGCCGTGTCAGCGCACCGGACTGGATATCCTTAATTAATTGATATCTAAGGATAGATAAATAGATAGATAGATTTATTCGATACTGCACTAGGACTTGTCATCCTCTTGCACGCAAGCCACGTGTACATTGACGGTCCGAAGTGATACTATACAATTATAGAAAACTTATTTTATGAAACGTAGCACACTCATTTTTCAGCACTGACATTTAACTTTTTGGAATGACTTGATACAATAAAAAGGTAACGATAAAGAATTTTAAAAGATACATCATATCGGCAACGCATTCGCACGCTCTTCTAGACTTCTAAGTCACCAAACCAAATGCAGCTTGAGGCTCACAGCCTCAAGCTGTAGGTGTCCAAAAACCTCCCTGCTTAGGTCAAGACTACCAGACGGAAGGGAATTTGCCAAGTATGCGGCAGAGGCAGTAAACGAATGCCTCAAGTATTCAGGGCGAAAGTGAGGGACCAGGACCGGTGCATCGGAGAAAAAAGTGGATGAGGACTTTTCTCTTCAAAAGTTCGCGGTCTATCTATCACGCCATATTCCGACGCGACTGTCGGGCCACCCTGTCCGTTTTCCGTGTTTAAACCTCCGACATACAATACCGCGTTATTGGGGAACTTGATTCCTGTCATATCGACCCGGCGTCCTATAATCAAAGCTTCGCGAAGCGCAGATCGATAAAACAGGAACCGACGAGAGAGGGGGAGAGAGAGGGAGAGAGAGAGAGAGAGAGAGAGTAGTTTATGTTTTTTCAAGCAAACTTACTACGATAAGGTGAGTGAAGCACTGAGTCATCGGTTTAGAATTCATAAAAACTGCACTCGAACCGCTGCGTTAGCTTCTGTGGAATAGCTACCGATGAACGTTGACAACCCAACGATGGATTTTTCCAATAAACCGACGCAGCACCCGATCTTTCCGGAAAATGGGTTATCAGATGTTTATGGAATCTTTCGCGCAGAAAAAGAATTTACTCGTTTTTGATATTGATTTTTCAATTGTCTTGTTTTATCTAAGGTCCCTCCAGATAGCGATTACTATAGCTCGATTATATATTTCTCGAAGTTTCATCGTCGTTATTTTTTCTTTCGATAGACATCAATCAGAGGGACGCTGGGCTCCTTTCTGCAAATCTTCATAACTATCGGATTGTTGTGGTCCTACTCTATCGGGCCCTACGTCCCCTACATGGCACTGTGGATCGCATGTGGCATTTTGCCATTTTTGTTCTTTGCCGGTTTCATCACGATGCCCGAGTCCCCCTACTGGTTGCTCTCGAAAAATCGTCGGGATGACGCGATCAACGCACTGGCGAGATTCCGGCGCAGGAGCAAAGAGGGCGTGAAGAGCGAATGCGACGAGATGCAGGTGAACAGTGAATCAACGCGAGCCAAAATTAGCCCACCTTAACAGTCGTGAAGTGCAAAATCGTGCAAACGTCACATTGCCACGTGCTTTTGGCAATGAAACGATGGCTGACGTTTTGCTAAGTGCAACTCTCGTTTTACTAGCTGCGTGCTCTCTTTTAATGCGTGGCGTCCACCATTTTTATTTCCGATCTTGGCACACTGGAATGCGATAATTGACGGCGATGATGTTCCGATGGAATGCCAGGTGATGGTGGAGGAGGCCAATAGAAGCAACGCCACTTGGCTGGATCTTTACCAAGTCAAGGCCAATTTCAAGGCACTCATGTACACCTGCTTCCTCGTCGCGGGTCAACAGCTGAGCGGTATAAACGTCGTGCTTCTCTATTCCGAGATGATATTCATACAGGCCAGTGATCCCGGCAGCGGTCTCAGCACCTCTATGTCCACGATACTCGTCGGTTTGGTACAACTTGCTGCTTCCTGCGTGACGCCCTTCGTGGTCGATAGGCTCGGAAGGAGGATCCTCCTTGTTATATCCGGAGTCGGAGAGATCGCCAGTCTGGTAAGCGTATAGCCGACAGTTCGCCAACTATTGACCATTCGCAAAGATTTGCGAAGGTCTCGCCTTCCGTTCCCTCACCTGATGTGCTTTTATTATTTGTTAATTATTTGTTCATTCGTTTGTTCAGCTGCTTGTTCAATTATATCGTTCGCCTCAAAGGTTCAATTCCTTCTCAATTATTCAATTACTCGATTACAGCCAACTATTTATTTACTTTTGTTTCGAAATTGGTTCTTGTTCGTTGCAAGTATTAGTATTTTTTCCTTCATCTGTGTAGTTTATCAATTATTCAATTATTGATTTGATTAATGGTTTAAATGATTATTTATTGAATTATTCGATTATTCGATTATACATTTACTCAAGAATTTATCCATTATTGTTTCTAATTTTCTATTCGTTTATTGCAAGTATTAGTATATGTCCCTACTTCAGGCATGGGGCCAAGGTTTCCCCCTTCGTTTTCGATGAAATTTGGCATACTTGTAGAATGTTTTATATCGGCGGAACCTGATTTTAAAGGGGGGAAATGCACCCTTGCAAATGGAGATGTTTTTCGCTTTTCGGCGTCTATATTTTAACGGAACGAGATACGAAAAAATTGTAATTGCAACCAGTTTTGATTTTCCGAGTATCGATGTATATTGGAGATGAAAACGGTGCATATAACAAAAAATTTCATATCGTTTATTGCAAAAAAAACCGAGTACCGAGTATATTGGCGATGAAAACGGTGCATATAACAACAAATTTCATATTGTTTATTGCAAAAATACAATTTTTTCATGAGTATTTTCGAGGGTTTTTAACCGATTGGGATGTGAATTTGCATACATGTGGAGTATGGAAAAGTAGCGGATACATGTTTTTTTTCTTGTTTTTCCGATATCTCACAATTAAGAGGTTGAAACTGCCCTTCGATTTTTAGCCAAGCGTATCGTATAATCAGCTAACCTTTTGCAATTCCGGGTTAAATTTGCGTCAATGCTAGCTCGTTCTATGACGCCATTGCATATTTGTGTCAACTACGCGCGCTCCACCCCTTCCCGCCGCCCTTTCACACGGAAAACACGTAAGGCTCTTACCTGCCGACATGGTCCAAAAATTTCTAGAGTTAAAGTGAGTGACAACGAAAGTATATACGATGAGTCGAAATATTCGATACGGATTTTTTCGTTTTGGCCGAACGGCACTTCTAAGGGACCAAACGCACCCCTGCGATAACTTTTTTCTTTGTATAACTTATGAATGGGCCGAGATAAAAATAAAGTTCAAAGGGAAGAAATATTGCATCCTTCGACTACCAGTCGCTCATGATAATTACGATGAATATGTAATTATCAAATGGCGTATTCATTATTATTTATTGCAATAATTCGTGAATAAGTGGCATAATTCACTCTCCAATTTTCCGCTAATATGGGCAAAGAAATAGGTAAGGCGCTCGCAATCACGGACTAAGTCCGTGCTGCGGGGAGCAACTACATTTAAATTGTATACATACGAACAAATTCTTCCCCGGCACGTACTATCTTTGGAGATTATAATGTAATCAGAAAAATGTTCTCGCGCTTGCTTATTTGATAAAAGTTTCAACTGTATACATTGTATAGAGTTTACCGCATACTACATTGTAGTGGGCCCCGTCCTCATCACCAATATACAGGGTGAAGCACTAACTGTTGCCAACTTGAATATCTCTGTAATTATCGACGTCACAAAAAAATGTTTGAAACAAAAGTTGGACCGTACGAAAGGGGTCATGGAATACGACCATTTTTTTCTCAGTGGAGGCGCTGTCGCACAGTAAAGATCACCTCCACTTTTTAAAATGGGACGGTATATTCTTTTTCCAACTATCTTGTAGAGCATCGAAAACTGCATAAAAAACATTTAGGGGTCAAAGTCGTTCAAGGTCATTTAAGATCAAAAAGTGACATAAAGTTTATTTTTATGTGAAATTACCTTCATTCACAGTAGATGTTCAAAGTGATTGCCATTGGAATCAATGCAGTATTGCAATTTCCTCATCACGACATTCTTATCACTTCGGCACTTATCGCCGAAGTTTTGCCATTGTCTTGTATGTGAACAACGGCACCAAACCTACAATGTACACGGAACATTGTACAATGTTTCGCCCAAACAAACCCAAGATAACGATAGTAAGAATGGTGAGACTAGCATTAATGAATCAAGCGAATGTAAATGATGTATTCTTTTGAAGAGCAAACTGATATGCTTCTAATTTACGGAGAATGTCAGAAAAATGCAGTGAGAGCTAGAGACTTATACGCTGAAAGATTTCCTGAACGTTCTCATCCTACACGCCGTACATTTCAAATTTTGTACACTAAACTGAGGATAACTAGATCCTTAACCCGTCGGGAAAGTAACCGACAAAAGCGAGTTACTAACGAAGAAACGGAAATTGGCGTTCTTGCCGCCGTCCATCGAGACCCTTGTGCGGGTTTTCGTCAAATTGCGAGGGAATCTGGCGTAAGCCAAATAAGTATTCTACGTGTTCTACATCGTCATAAATACCATCCTTACCACATCAGTCTCCACCAGGAATTAACTGGTACGGATTTCATGAATCGCACTGAATTCTGCCGTTGGGCTCAACGCCAGATTCAGAGAGATAACTCATTTATTAATCGAATTTTATTTACTGATGAGGCAACATTTACGAATTATGGCAATATTACCTTGCATAACATGCATTTGTGGTCAACTGAAAATCCACAATGGCTGCGGCAAGTTGCACACCAAAGACCGTGGTCGGTTAATGTATGGTGTAGGATTATTGGGGATAGAATCATAGGCCCTTATTTCATCGAAGGGAATCTTAATGGTAGGAAGTACACCACATTCCTTCAAGAAACATTAAGTCCGTTATTGGAAGAAATACCTTTAGAAACAAGGAACAGAATGTGGTATGAACACGATGGGTGCCCGGCACATTTTTCGCTGATAGCTAAAAATGAATTGCAAAAGAGATTTCCAAATCGTTGACGGAGAAAAATACGGCCTCAAATTATAGCACTTGTTGCCAGAATTCTAATATTCAGTGCTAGAAAACATAGCAGTTTACTGCCAGTTCGGAAATTCTAAAACTTGTTGTTATAGAAGTATAAAAATTATTCTCACACCGTATAGTAAAAATGATGCGTGCATATTACATTTGAAACTATTCTCGCATAGGCGCGAGCCCTATACGCTGTATAGTAAAAGTAATGCGTGCTTTGTAAAATACCAACCTTTATTACACGCTATATTTTCATATGGATTTTACTATACGTATAGCATGAATCTTCGTGTATGTATAGATTTCACTATACGCATAGCATTAATCTTCGGCGTATAGCGAAAAATATTACGAAGTTGATTAGTAAAATGTGACTCTTTATACCGCGTACTTTTTGTGGAATACTGGAAACTAATTGTCCCAATTACGTGAGCAAAATATTTTTTGAATACTACGAAAAATCACAATATGCCGAATAAAATGTATTATTTGTATCAGTTTACGTGCCATATCGTAGGTTAAAATTTAAATTTCTTCATTATTACTATACCATAATTACAATTTTTATCTTCCATTCAATACTTTTTGATATTTAATGATATTTTTTTTTAGAAGCATAGTATTAATTCTTAACTCCGAGGCCCCTGTTCTCTCCGTGTTGGATTGGACGCGGAGGAGCTGTATCGTGGCCGGCTCGCTCGCCAGACTTGACGCCTAGGGACTTTTTCTTGTGGGGATACTTGAAAGATCTTGTTTATAAAGAATGTCCAACTACGCCGGATGACATGCGTGAGAGGATTCTCCGAGGTTGTGATTCGATAAGTGCCGAAGTGATAAGAAATTTTACACAATCCGTGATGAGGAGATTGCAATACTGCATTGATTCCAATGGCAATCACTTTGAACATCTGCTGTGAATAAAGGTAATTTCACATAAAAATAAAGTTCATGTCACTTTTTTATCTTAAATGACCTTGAACGACTTTGACCCCTAAAGGTTTTTTATGCAGTTTTCGATGCTCTACAAGATAGTTGAAAAAAATGTACCGTCCCATTTAAGAAAGTGGAGGTGACCTTTGCTGTGCGACAGCGCCTCCACTGAGATAAAAAAAATGGTCGCATTTGATGGCCCCTTTCGTACGGTACAACTTTTGTTTCAAACATTTTTTTGTGACGTCGATAATTACAGAGATATTCAAGGTGGCAACAGTTAGTGCCTCACCCTGTATAGTATTCGGAAAATAAAACCTTGTTGCAATTTGAAATTTTTCCGTATCTCGTTCCGTTAAAAATGTATAGCCGAAGAACGAAAAACACCCCCATTTTCGAGGGTACGTTTCACCCCTTAAAAATCGGGTTCCGCTGATACAAAAAAAATACAAGTCGCTTATTTTGACCTATTCTACAAACATGCCAAATTTAATCGAACTCGGAGGGAGTGACCTCGCGGCTTTTCCTTGCTAGTGCAACTCTTTCAATATTGATCATTTGTTTAATTAATCAATGACTCAAATGATTATTCCTTCAATCGACGAATTAGATCACTTAATGCTTGAATTGGTTAATTATTCAATTATACGTGCATACACTAACTTCACTATTTATTTAGTTTGTTGAGAACTTTCTTCTTGTTTATTGCAGGTATTGGTATTTGCCCCTGCTTCGGGCAACATTTCAACAATTCAATTATTCAATTGATTATTTGTTTCATTATTCACTTATAGAATTTTTGCCCCTATTCAACTTTGTTTTCACGCTTCTTGTTCATCAAAGGTCCTCTCGTCACAAAATATTAACGTTCTTCCTCGTCTTTGTTTTTGTTTCTTCTTTTGGCCCGAAATGAGCGCAGGCAGCCCTCGGGTACTTCTTCTTCCTGATAGAGAAGCCGACAAAGACCGAGGACGACCTGTTGCTCATTGACAGCGTACGTACGTGGCTTCCGATCCTCTCGCTCATCGTGTTCATAGCGACTTACAGCATCGGCTGGGGACCCCTGCCTTGGGGAATAATGGGTGAGATGTTCGCCTCAGATGTCAAGGGCAAAGCGTCAGCCATCACGGTCTGCGTGTGTTGGGCACTGGGCTTCTTGATCACCAAGTTCTACAGTGACATTGCCGGGGTTTTTGGAAATTACGTCGCTTTCTGGCTGTTCGCCGGTTTCGCGGGACTCGCGGTTCTTTTTGCCATTTTCATTCTACCGGAAACTAAGGGCAAGAGCCTCGAGGAGATACAGGCCGAGCTCGGGGGTGAAGCCAAAACAGATAGAAAGGATCCCGATGAAAGCAAATAGTTCCATTTCTTTATGGAATAATCGAAAGGAGGAGAAGGCGGGAAAGTGCACCATGGATGGTGAACGTTGAGGGTGCGAATTTTAATTATTGCGATAATTTACCATATTTATAATAATGTTTTTTTTCTCCAAACTCCGCAAGTTCATGACGAAGTCGTGACAACTAATTTCTCTCGGAGAAATTTCTTGTAAGATTTAGAAAATTAATTGAAAAGAAATTAATTAAATAATCAATCCTACATATTTTATGCTCGATATGTCCTTTCTTTATCCTAACGCCTATTTATTTGTTTACGATACCGAGAAAATAATTAATCCGTAATTTGTCGATTTTATTTCGCGATTCTTTGTCTCTTTTTTTTCGGAGTTTCTTCGAAACACGAGAGGATCGAGCGATCCTACGTTTTTTTTCCTAAACGATCTTGACAAGGAAAGAAAAAGCGTATCTTTGGTTAGAAAAAAGAAGCAAAGAGTGATTGGTGGATAAAATGAAGAGATCCAGGGAAAAGGAGATGGTAAGGATTGTCAGTCTCGATCACGATCAGACCAACATACTTTTCTAACTTTTATGTTTAACGCTAATTTTTATTTCACCCACGTTTTTATAGAGTGAGGATGACACGACACTACAGGAAGAATTGCTGCGTCTCGTGAACGTTATTTTGGTTAGAAAATGTATTGTAATCAATTGGAGATTCAAATTTTCGTCAACTAGAAAATAATTGATGTAGTTATTGACGTATTCAAAGTATTTGTTTAGTTTCGATTGATGTCGCTAAAAATTATAATAATTTCAATAAACAAATACAAATAAAATAGACAATTAGTTGAGGAATTGTATAATTGAATACCGAAATAATTTAACCATCAGTCAATCGAAGCATTGAATGAGCAAATATTGCAAAATTCAAATCGAAAAGAGATAAATGCGGGTGAGTGCGATTGTAGAATAGCAGATAAATACTTAATCAATCGAATCACTGAATAATTGCACTGTTAATCAAACGAACAATTGAACCATTGACCAATCGAACAAATGAATAACTGAATCTTCAATCCATCGAATTGTTGAATAATGGCACCATTAAATAATCGAAAATTTGAATTTTCAACCATTGATCAATCGAATAATTGAAATAAATCAATCGAATAATTGAAAGTAATTTAAGTTGTATCGATCGCACATTTAAACCATTAATTATTCGAATGATTGAATAACTGAATCATCAATTAATCGAATATTCGGATAAGTGAGTGATTGGTAAATTGAACAATTGAATCATTCATCAATTGTATAAGCGAACAATTGCACCATTAATCAGTCAAATAATTTAACCATTAATTCATCGAATAATTAGACCATTTGTGAACCGGATAATTGAATAATTGAAAAATACTTGAACGTTTTAACTGAACGACACAATGGCCGAGTGATTAAATAATCGAATAAATAAATAATTGCTAAAAACAACAACAAAAAAATGATAAACCTCAGATGGAGCCCGGACAGAGCGAGTCCTTCGCGAAGTCTCTCGAGCAATTGGGAAATCTGATAAAAACATCGACGTCTTCAATGACCGCGGTGCCAAAACCACTCAAGTATCTTAGAAACTCTTACGATGCGTTGAAAAGGAATTACGAGAACAGACGAAAGGCTTGGAACGCGGATAAAAGGAGCGAAAAGAGTTGCGCCAAATTGCTGAGGGATTTCAGTGATATATTGAGCGTACTGTCGCTCGCTGGTGCGGGCAGGGGCACACGGGAGTGCCTCAAGTATCGTCTCCAGGGTTGGACGGGAAACCCGGGCGATTGGGGCCACGAGTATGTGCGCCAACTCGAGGCCGACATCGTCGAGGAATTTCTCAACGCGCCCTTCGAGCGTGAACGAGAAATCAAGTTTGTTCTCATCCTTTATGACGAATGAAAAACAAAACAAACAAAAATACAACGGCACAATCCAAATTGCCACAGACTACAGGCTTCTTTGGTTTTTTAAAGGGAACGACTTTTGCCCCTCGTGGAGAGTATCGTGAGCTTCGACGTCAAGGACAACGCTGAGATTCAAGCTTGCGATCTCTGCCTGGAAATCGATCAGCTCGACTTGATCGAACGACACATGGCCGAGACGAATTTCAATCGGATATGCAATTACCTCGCGAGTTGCGCGACCTACAGGTCCATCTTGTCAACTTCCGAAGCTTTTGGAACGTTTTTGACAAATTATTATTTTTTTCTTATAAGAAAACGGCAGGATGGTTTCCTTTCTTCAATTTTTTAATCAAGTTTCTTTTCTTTTTCTTTCATTTTTGTTTATTATTATACTTTTATTATTATTATTATTGTTGTTGTTGTTATTGTTGTTATTGTTATACTGCAGTTATTATTTCTCCTTTCAGAAAAAAAAACACTTATTAATGACTAAGATAGAATTTAGTATTTTCCAAAAAAATATTTTACCCACACCTCGTAAATATTTTTCCGGGACGGAATTCTTATGAGTTAATTTTTTTTTTTTACGAAATTTACCAAATGTATCGTAAACACCTTTTGCACATAGCGAGGAGACGGAGCGAGAACGGATATTAAATCGCATTGCGGTGCACTGTTTGAAATTCGGCGAGTGCAGCAAAGCGATCATGATTGGTCTGCAGCTCGAGGATTCATCGCTGATCGAGAAGTGTTTCGATGCGTGTGACGATGCTTCGACGAGGAAACAATTGTCGTTCATTCTAGCCCGACAGAAGCGCCGTCAGCCGGAGGTAAATTTTTTCCGGCGTATATTCGTGATTGTTTGGCTAATCGATTTCTTTTACGTCGAATAGTTATACTTTTCGGTAACTCAAAGTGCTCAGTTCTCCGTGTGCAGTTGTACTTTTTTCGTCAATCGTCAAAATGGATTTTTTTGTTTACTTTTGACGCAGCTAATTAGTTTTTTTATTTGGTTCTGGGGAGTCTGGTAGCTTTTTTTCAGTAGGAAAATTTGTTGTCGTTGACACGATTTTGGTTTGAAAAGGCTTCGATATTTGGGAAAAATAAGACGGAAGAGGAGGCAATGGAGGAGACGAAGATAATGGAGGCGATTCTGAGCAATTGCATGATCAATCCCCACTTTCAATCGTTGGCACGTGAACTCGACATACTGGAGCCGAAGCTACCGGAGGAGATTTACAAATCGTGGCTCGTGACCGGTCTACCGACGAGACACCTCATCGAGCACCACGATTCCGCGAGGGCTAATCTTGCCACGAGTTTCGTCTCGGCATTCGTCCACGCTGGATTTGGACTCGACAAGTTAATATCCAGGACCGAGGACTCATGGGTCTATAAGAACAAGGTGAGCAATTTGTATGTGATTACATTTATCAATCGTGTAAAACGAATGCGAGACGAACGAATTTTGCCTTTGTTAGCCTGTTTGTAGAAATTAATCGGTTTTGTTGTAAGCCTCTCGGTGAGTTTGTTTCCAAAGTTGAGATGAATTTTCATCCCTGTCTTTGGATAGGATCACGGAATGCTTTCTGCAACCGCAGCCCTCGGGCTGATTCACTTGTGGGACGTGGACGGCGGATTGGTACCCATCGACAAGTAGGACACCTACTTATTTTTTGCAATGCATTCCGCGCTGTTTTTTAAATTACTTTTTGCAACCTTACTAGACTTTTTTTTATTGACTCGTTAGTTTCGATCGTTTCGATTTTGACCGATCTTTTTGTTGGTTTTTACAAAAGTAAATCGGCATTTCCGATTTTTTTAATGCATATATAGGTTTTGCCGATTTCTACTGATTTCTCTTGCCGATTTTCATCGACTTCTTTTGCCGATTTTTCATCCATACTATTAAAGTCAAGTTAAATAATGAAAGCACCGTCGCTTATCGCCAGATACCTTTACACGAGCGAGGACTACGTAAAGTCCGGAGCCCTTCTCGCGATTGGTATAGTCAACTGCGGGGTGAGAAACGAGTGCGACCCGGCATTGGCACTTCTAACGGATTATCTTCTAACGACGAGTCAAACTCTAAGAATCGGTGCAGTTTTGGGTTTGGGTATCGCCTACGCGGGTACGCAACGTCGCGACGTCTCGGAACTTTTGAGCAACGTTCTTCTCGACAAAGCCAGTATGTTCGGCTTTCTCCCCTTCCACGTATAGCGATCAAGAATTTCAATAAGATTTTTCGAACAGGCAGCCTGGAGGTTGCATCGCTAGCTTCGGTTGCTCTGGGATTGATCAATGTCGGCTCCGCAAACGCCGAGAGTTCGACCGCGATACTCCAGAAATTGTTGGAACTTCCGGGAGCTGAATTGGCGAACACGTACACGAGGTACGTGTCGATCGCGACGCCAGTGGCATGATATATTTTTGCGACGTAGTATTTTTTCGCGTTGATTGATATCGTTGAAAAAAAAAAAGATTTCTACCGCTGGGTCTCGGCATAATCTATATGGGCCGACGAGACGCGATCGAGACATTGTCAACAGCTCTCGAGGTATTGCCTGACCCTTACAAGCTCGCGGCTCAAACGATGCTACAAGTGTGCTCTTACGCCGGTACCGGTGACGTCCTAGTCGTTCAAGAGCTTTTGCACATATGCTCGGAACCATCGTCCGATGGATTGGACTCGCCCACGCGATCATCCACCGAGACACTGGCACAGTCGGCCTCGAGTTCGAAAATTACCGACGAGTTCTCGTCGAGCGCGATGAAAAAAGCGAGAAGCCAATCGACGCCGGTTTCGGCGTTCGACGGACCTCGTTACAGGTTTGTCATGTACCGGGTGTCCCGAAAGTCGCGTCCGAAAATCCGCGACTCAGATCGATCGCGAGAATCTGATGCGAAAAGTCCTTACCGATTTTTTCGTATGGCGCGCCGTTGTAGAGATATCGGTTGTTTAGTGACAGCCAATGGGAAGCGCGTGATGACGAGATCAGTAGCGGATGAGCGCGGTGAGCCGGTACGCCGCGCGACGGAAGCGCGGCGAGCGAGTGGATGCGCACCACGCCCCCCCCCCCCTTTCGGCCCATCGATAGGCTCGGGCCCGCCCCGTCCGGATTATTGGCTATCGTTAATTACCGAATATCTGAATAACTGTGCGTTAGAGAGAAAAAATGATAAGGACTTTTCTCTTCAGGATTACATCATCTATCTGTACTATGAAAAATCAGCAGTGACCTTTTGTACGCCCTATACACACTCATCCTGATACACATTGTTCCGATGAAAAGATCGTACTGGCAATACAAAACGGCACGACACAAATGAAACCCAATGCACTTACGTTTCGATCAATGCCCAAATGTCCGTGCAAAAGGGAAATTGGTCCTGCGCAAGCTATAGCGTCCCTCGGTGTTTCCGTCGTTTCCCTCGGCGAGGGCAAAGAGAACGCGCGCATATTCGGCCAGCTCGCGAGATACGGATCTTCGGCATCGCGTCGCGCGGTACCGCTCGCAACGGCGCTATCGTCGCTCTCGAATCCCGAGCCTTCTCTCGTCGACATACTGAACAAATACAGCCACGACAATGATCCTGAAGTAGTGCACAATGCCATTTTGGCCCTGGGACTAGTCGGTGCGGGTACCAACAATGCGCGACTCGCCACGATGCTCCGTCATTTAGCCGCTTATCACGCCAAAGACCCGGCGAATTTGTTTCTCGTCCGAATTTCCGAGGGCCTCGTACATCTCGGAAAGGTGCGGTCACTTCCGGTTCGCGAAAAACGGATCGGAAGCCATGAAAAACGAACTAACCTGCCGCACTTTTTCCTTCATACCGAGACCCTTATCGTAAAAGTAAATTTATCGATCGGCAGGGAACACTGTCGCTCTGTCCATTGCGCTACGACACAAAGGTCCTCGATTACACGTCGCTCGCCGGGCTGGTGATCGTACTGGTCGCGTGTCTAGATTGCAAGAATCTCATACTCGGGAGATCGCACTACCTTCTCTACTGCCTCGCCGTGGCGATGGAGCCGAGATGGTTGGTGACACTGGACACGAATCTCCAGGTTTGTTGTCAATCAATTATCAACTCACGGTCAATTTTAATAAAGTTTTATTTATTTTCAGCAATTTTAATCTAACTTTCGAGGTTAGAGTACAGGAGACCGAACTTCGTACTTCAAAGCGTCCGGTAAATTGTAAATGATAAAGGTTCCACTTGAGCGGCGTTGATGTAAATCGCATCTAGTATGTTGTGTATACACGTATGTTATTTTGACGCGAGAACTTCACCATTTATTTGTTTTCGATATTGATCGAAAGTATGCAATATAAAAACGGGTATAATGTCGAGTATAAAGAGTGGAAAAATGAAAAATTATTCGTGTAAGTAAAGCCATATGTGCGGATAGCAGAATATAATATTTATTGAAGCACTACAGTATAAAATCGCGTAGCGTAGCATACGCTATTATGTTTTCTTTGTAAAGTACGTATGAGTAGAGATTAGACGATATTCGGGGTTTGGAAATCTCTCGAGAAGTGATGGTCGAAACGTCGATCCCTGCTGCCGAAAATGGTTTTTTCTGATCTACAACTTACTTTTGTAATCCTTGATGGTCACTCCTTTTTCGCTATCATAAAACGTTAAATAACGTTGTATTTTCGAAACAATGACAGGCTTCCCATTTTTTCCGAAGTTGTTCGTCTTTTGGCACGCGGAACATTGATGCTTTCATTTTTTCACTTTTGTTGCCTGTTTTACATTTTGGTATGACGCACGACGTCGGTATGTAATCCACTTTTTAATGTTCGCGGTTTCCAGAATGGTTCACATTCACGATCACAAAAAGAAATAGTAACAAAATTGGAATTAATAGTACGCAGTTAATCGCTCAAGCACGAGGTAAACACAGGAATTAAAGATTCTGTTTGTTACCAGCGCCTGCGACACTACTATACAACGGCGTTAAGTAGTGGCAGCATCGAGAAACAAAAATTATTTACCCGACTTCCCCCACCACCGAAAAATCGGAGGAATTTCAAGACCTGTAAGACTGTGGTTAAGCCTCCCATACTCTAACCTCACACACAGAGACCCGTTATATGAACCCAAGCGCGCCAACCCAATGCCTTTCGTACTTTCCGACGATAGTCTCTGCCGGTTTCGGTGCGAGTCGGCAAAGCGGTGGACGTGATTGGTAAAGTTGGGAATCCAAAAGTGATAACGGCCGGGCACGTGCACACGACGCCTTTGCTTCTCGCGACTGGCGAGAGGGCGGAACTTGTCGACGACCGCTACGAACCGTTGACCAGCGTTCTCGAAGGATTCGTCGTGCTTCGTGAAAGAGCTCCAACGAATTCTTGAGCCTTGGGGGAAGGAGGAGACAATTACCAAGGATTATGGGACGACATAAAAAAAAATCGAACCCAAACAAACCTTGTTTCACATAATTATTTTTGTTGTTGCGTCGCTTCGTTTGCCTATTTTATAATTGAACTTTATGGACTAGCGAAAGCGGTGTGTGTGTGTGTGTGCTTTTATACGACAAATAAACCTTCACATCGGTTCGAATCGGTAATTAACGATTATATATCTATATATATATATTTGTGTATATATATATATATATAATTTCTTGATATCTCGCATTGACTTTAGATGGCGCAGAAGTCGTGACAAATTCTCCTCCGCACGGGAATGGGCAAGATTCGAACGAAATAGCATAACTGTTCAAAAAACAAACAAACGCTAACTCTTTTCGAAAAGATACGAGTGTTCATTTTCAAACCTTTGCGTTTTATTCGTTTTCTTTTCTTCTTTCGGATGATATCGATCACGTTTTATGACTATACCTTTCGAGAAAAATAATGTTTCGAACCAGGTTTTTCTCGTTCCTACATTGCCGATGCACATCGAGGGTAGCACGAGGTCTAGGATTGAGTTCCGAGAAACATAAAGCGCTGATCAAGCTGCAATTCTGCACGAACCTGTGAGGTCTCAAGAGAACCGCTAGGATGTTTTGTTACTTGCGACCGTACCGGAAATCTCGAATTACATATGTTCAGTTATTTTACGGCGCTGCTATATCTATATATCTAGTGGGTTATGGCCTGACTATACCTGTACATGTGTCGCGCCCTCCACTTTGTGCGGATCTTCGTCACGCCACACGGCCGCCCCCTTTCTTGATTCTTGCTAGCTACGACGCACGTGCCAGACGAAGATCCACGCAAAGCGAAGAACGCGATAACGACATATGTATCGTAAGAACGTAGCCTACTGGAAATATAGATCCAGGCGTCCACCGTCGAAATTCAATACCTCACGAACTATAGCGAGTCGCAAATAATCCTTTTAAAACGTTCAAAGGAAGGGTGGGCTTCCAGTCGATCAGCGCTTCGCGCATTTCGGAACTTTACCCCAGGTCTATATATATGTATATATAAACCTGCGCATATACAATAATGTACAATGCAATATTATGAATAACGATCCTTCGCGAAGTGCGTTAAATGTCTATTATGCATTGACGTTTATCAAGATAGGCACATGACTGAAGGAAGGGGGCGGGGGAAGATTGGAGCGGCGGGATGAGGGTGGATAAAACCGAGAGGTGAAAAATGCAGTTTCGTAGTTCTCAATTAATAACAATATCTCTCGAGTCTCGCAAACTCTATCGATATCATCAATAACGATATCAATAATAATCAAGTTATTAACGGTATCAGTATTATCATTACTACAATAATAATTATTATTACTAGTGTATTGCATATATGTATACCACAGACGACAATTCGTTCTGACAAATTCCAAGTTCTGCGAGTTCTCACGAGTTTGCGGATTGAAAAGGAAGAGAAGAAAAAAAAAAAAGAAAAACTAAGTCTCAGAAAAATGGAGCGCCCGTGCTTTCGTCCTTTCGGTTATTGATCGGTGCACTTTTAATTCTTAAACGTCTCTGACGCGACCCCTCTCGCTCTCTGCTCTAAAAAGCATTTAATAATAATAATAATAATAATAATAATAATAATAATAATAATATCTATACGCTTCGTCTAGATACAATAAAGATCGCCACATGAGTCGCGAGGCGTGTCACGCGTTCGCGTTAAAATATTTAGCAGCGTGAGAGAATACGACGATATTCTGTACGTTATCTTATTTCTTTTTAACGCGTGTGTGTTATTTCAGTGTCATCTTTTTTCCGGCTTTTCTTTCGTCTTCACGGGGCATGTGCTGTTTTTTGTTTATATCTAAAGCGTAATCCGCGAATTTTCCGTCGCTGTGATTCATTTTTTTTCGTCTCTCTCTTGGTCTCCCACATGCACACACACGCGCGCGCGCGATACTTCGCGGACGAAAATCGTTCTGTCGACTGACAAACACGTATTAGTCACAGACAGTCCCGTTCGCTCTTCGGCTCGGTTTCTACGTACGTCTAACGCAGCTTACATATACAGCACACAGTGTTACAGAGCAATAACACTCAAACTATTGACCATATCCAAAAATGTTTCAGACAAAAGTTTCAGTGTTCGAGAAGGCCGTCGCACTGGACCACCCTATGTTTTTTTTTATCGGTGGAGGCACCGAAGCTACGTCAAGGTTAACTCCACTTTTTTAAATGGAACCATGTATTTTTTTTCGATGACCTCGTATTGCAGGTCGCTGAATTCGTCTTAAAAACGGTAATAATGTCATCGAAAAAAATGCACGGTTCCATTTTAAAAAGTGGAGTTGACCTTCACGTAGCTTCAGCGCTTCCACCGATAAAAAAAACAGAGTGGCCCAGTATGACAACCTTCTCGAACACTGAAACTTTTGTCTGAAACATTTTTGGATATGATCAATAGTTTGAGCGCTATTGCTCTGTAACACTTTATGTGGCTCACCCTGTATATGTATGTACATATGGAGTGCCGGTCGAAAGTTGTCGATCACTTTGAACAATTGCAAAATTTTCGATCATTGTGAACAATTGCACAATTATATTAGGATAATGTATTTCATTTCATACAGCTGTATATAACAGAGCTTTATACTACATATAACATACAGTATGTTCGTAAAATAAGCAAAAAATGAATTATATTATTTTAATACAATTGTCCAATTCTCCAGAGCGATCGAAAATTTTTCGTTCATCGAAAGTGACCGGAAGTGTTGCAGTTATCGAAAGTAATCGAAAACTTTTGACCGGTACTGTATATTATGCATTTTCGCTTTTCGTGTTCCACGTGTTACGCATTTGTACTTTTGTACGCGGAGACACGTCTTATTATTCGACTAAATAAAAAGTGGAAAGAAAGGGGAGAACAAGGAGAGAAGGGAAAAAGGTTCGATAGTGTCGAGTGACGCGAATAAAAGCGGAATCGACTTTTCGTTTGTACATTGAGAACCGTTCTGTTATCGCGATACATATCGTAGTGAATTTGATGAAAAGTTCGACGAGGGACGCGAGTTGACAAAGAAAGGGAAGAAAGTAATAAGATAAAAAAGGCATGGAAATTGGGGATGAAAACGGGTGGCGACATGGCAGTGACTTGCGTCCGATTTCACTCTCTTTCCCTTTCTCGGCCCTCGGCGTAAAGTCGCAAAGTGGCTCGCTTCGTTGCCGAAAAAAAAAATTAAAAATAAATCATTGTCTCGCGCGACTAACATCGAACACTTCGTGTGGCAGCACACGATTTCCAGAACCTCCAAAACGACAAATATTTCGCGGCTAGTCGAGACGGTCATTCGCACGACGAGAAACGCGTGTCTCAAACAGACGAAGACACGACGGATTCACCGATCTGACGTTCGAGGTGACAATGACTTTTCTGCCAGATGTGCAGTTGGTCCATTCGAGTGGGCAGAACGAAACATCACAAGAGATATCAGGCATAGAAAAAAATCTTTCGAACAAAAGTTTCACCGTTTTGAGAAACAACAATTGTGCCGTTGGTTGTTTTTTTCTTTACTTTGCTGGCAATTCTCAAGGTTATTTCAAGGTCAACATCACTTATGCAGATGGGAACCAATGATTTTTATTTAGAAATCATGTTTCGCGTAACGAGATTGAAACGTTTTTTCGGTTTGACTTCAGTTTTTCGACATATTTTGAATATTTAATTGAGTTGAATATTGAAGTTATATGGAAAAATTGAAGACGAACGAGAGAAAAAAGTTTGAGACGAAAGTTACCTTTTTTGTGAGGATACAGATTATCCTGAAATAAAAAATATTCGCTCTCATTTGGAAAACTAAAGAGGACCTTGATGTAGCCTTGAGAATAGCTATCAAATGAGAAATATCCAACAGCATTATTTTTGTTGCTCGAAACTGTGAAACTTTCGTTCGAGATGTTTTACCCTAAAATACATCGACTAAAATGTAAGTCTCGAGGTATTTCGTTGCGCCAACTTAAATGGCACACTCTGTCTATGTATGTCTAAATCGAGGTGGAACGCTCGAGCCTCCGGAACCTCGTGTATGCTTGTATCGCGTGTTACTCGTTTACGATTTTACCTTTTTTTTCGCTCGCTGACAGCTCAGAGTAATTTTTCTTTTTTTTTTACTCGCTTTCATCTGTATCAGCGAGAGAAAGTAACACGCGCGCGTGGAGACGAACGCACGCGCGCAAGCAACAGACTGTGTACCGAATACATTAGCGGCACTGTGAAAATGCGCGACATTTTGGTGTATAGAAATTGTATGTATATATATATATATAGAAGGGCAGTTGTCGTTGACGTTTTTTTTTCCTCCGTCCTCACACTTTTAAAATAAACGGGCGCGTCTCTTGATTTCGTTACGACGCCATTGCGGTAGTCGATAAAATTCCGAGCGACTGCACTGTAGTATAGCTTCAAACTCGGCGTCCGAAAGATGGCGCTGCAATCAACGTACGAAGGAAGAACATTAGTACGGACCGTAGGGGCTCGTTAATCTCGAAGCCATACCTTTTTATTGAGAAATTTGTCAAAAAAAATATTTGTTTTTTAAGCCGAAAATCGAACGTTTTTTTTCCAAAGCTTGTCATTTTCGTAATTTTCAACATGACTCAAAAGTATCCGATCATGAGAAAGTTTTATTATCGTGCTGGAAGTACATTAATTTATTTTTCATTTCGGATGACTCTGGTTGCCAGAGCCACCTACGACAATTGGCGACGCAGCGACGTTGGCAGTTTCTTCGAACAATAATAACTCCATTGTTAATCAATATTCGTCCACAAAAAATTATTTAAACTCGCCAAGACTACGTATCAATTGTGTGTAAAATTCCGACCTTCTTATCGCAATACTCACGGGAGAAAAGAATACTGACAATCGATCTGGTCGCCAAGCTTATGAAGACCTGTTAGAACGCAAAAAAAACATTATCTTCACCTCGAGATGGCAGCGATCGACATCAGCCGGGAGCCTGTAGTTGGTTATAATTAGCAGGTGATAGGGATAAAGCTTGGGTGGCTCGTTGGGTGCTGCTCCCATATCCGGTAGCGAGCGCCTCACGTGATGACCGTGACTTCCGCCGACGACGGAGCCCAGGCCGCCAGTGTACGTTGTCGATGATGGCAAAATTCCACCGTCATTCTGAATTTAAAACGATCGATATTCATCTCCGGAATAAAATAAGAGTCGACGCAACATTTAAAAAGACCATAAATTTATTTAAAAAAAGAAAAAACTGGACACGAATGAAGGAAAAAAAATGAGAATATGTCTCGTCACAAAACACATGCCAGATTGAACCATGCCCAGACGAACGTTCATTTTCCTTGCACGAACTTTGACTTTTATTTCTCCTACGTGTGCAATTTCGATTTACAAACATCAATTGCGACATTGAGTAATATTAAATCATACGACAAATAAATGAAATGTAAAGAAACGGGAAATGCGTCAAACGAAAGGTAAAACGTTACCAACGATTGTCAATGCACAAATTCATAAGATAATCGACTTGCATACTATCCGATTTTCTGTAACGACTATTTGATGAGAGCCAAAATTGGCCAACGAATACATTTCCATTCTTTTTGTACAGCCGTGCATCTTGCGAATTTTACATGCTGTCGAAACGTTCAGTGTTGTAAACCATGAATATATATGTATATTGTGAACAAAATTTTCAAAAGATACAACCAATATTAATTCGAGAACAAAAACAAACCTTTTAACTTAATTTACTGCTTTTTTTAGCACATTTGAAAAAATTGTTCATATTATATCTTGTGCAAACTTTCAATCGCGATATGTACGATGATTGTTATTTAAATAATTTTTTCAATATCCACTTTCATTTTCAAAGCAAAACAAAAATTTATATGTAAACTGTGAAAAACATAAGAATCTTGCGGAAAAATAACGTTAATGATTTTTCCGCAAGATTTTTAATTGCGATTACATATATACATTGAATAAATTCGTAATAAATGTGGCCCAATTGATGGCTGGCGTACGAAGCGTAAGAGGAAGTCGATTAAGGGCTTACACCTAGTTGCAATTTTTGGAAATATCAGCTTTTAGTTTTCGGAGGATTCTCAAAATATATTGGAAAAAAATCGTCTGAAAATTTCAATCCGATCCGTTCAAAATGAAGGGAGTAATGTTTATGGGTAGATTCCGCAACCCGGCAAACTTTGAACGCGTTTTCTTTCTCAAAATTAATGTTGGAAATCGGTGACCGCGATATCTTAAAAACCACGACACCGATCAACTTCAAATTTGACAAGCTCCTCTTACATATCAAAAGCACTGCCTGGAGCGAAGGAATTTTTTTTCGACCCATAGTTTCTTTCTTATCAACGAAGATAGAGCGTTTTTTTTCACCGCAAATCTATACGTTCGCTGTGGACGGTGCGGTCATTTATTCGAAAATCAATATTTTATTAAATCCTTCGTCCAAGCACCAGATATCATGCAAAAACTAAATGCGTTAAATTTTTTGTTTTAATCTCGGATGATTCTCTGATGATCTCGGTTTCCGAGCAGCAGTGGCCATCGCAAACGACGTTTTTCAAACATTGCAAAAGATACTTAAAAACATACTCTTAGATGTAAAAAAAAAATTGAAAACCTGCACATTTTTTGCCAGAGAAAATTCGCGAAATTTTCTCTTTTTTTCCGGCCACGCACTAGGTGTAACCCGTTAAAAAAACGCAGCCATTTGCATATAAACGGGCGATTAGTGTAATAAAGTGCCTATATTTACATACATACAGACGTGCTATGAATATACAAAAGTGATATATATATATATAAAAGTGCAAAAGCAAGCTACAAACCATGCTAATTCGCCGGGAATAGTAGGGGGCGCTTGTGGTACATACCAGTGCCCGTCGGTCCACATCCGTGATGCTGCCTGTTGATACTGAATTTGCGTTTTTTTTTGTAAAAAAAAAGAAAAGAAAAATAGAAAGTGAACGATGTTCTTAAAACAGTATTTTGCAAGGCACTTTCGAGCAATCGAGTATACGATCTCTTCGGGGTTCCTCGTACTCTCAAACCTAAACCCGCGATCGCCGTGAATTTGCCACAAGTGCGTGTGTATTTATATAAGAGAGCTTTCGGGTGATCGAGGATGGGCGCGAGAGTACGTGAGAATCGTCGTAGCAGGCGTCGCCTACAATTTATTTACAACAAAAAAGTGAAAGTGAGAGTAAGCGAGAGAACGAGAGGGGGAAAACGAGAAAGAGATAGAGAGATAACATTTGCAAAAATGAGAGAGATTCGAGATCGAGGTTTTCATAGAAGCTTGAAAGAATTAAATATTTTTTATGCGATCGGTGTGTGTCGTTCGACAGTAACGACCAAAAAGGAAGGATAAGCGGAGCTCGTCCGAGAGCGAGAGAAAAAGAAAGATAGGTAGGTAGAGGGAGAGGCAAAAAAAAAGAAAGAACCAAAGAACGAGTTAGAGCGAGAAAAAACTCTATTCGGTAACGCCATTTTCTTTCTACATTGTTTTGAGCATCGGGAAATGAAAGTGCTCTCGGCGTATCGATACTCACTGTCGGATTTGCCGGAGGAAAAGTCAGTGCTGTGCGTCTTGTCGCCCATTCCGCTGAACGAGTAATCACCCTATACGAGCGAGAAGAATTTATGTTTATTTTCAAATCATTCGAATCCTCGTTATAAGTATAGCAATAATTTTGTTTATACGCTAAAAAGATATATGTATTATAAAATATATAGTGAATGAATAATTCGGATGATTATTCGTAGCGTCAAGAGCACAGTGCAATTTCGTATCTCTCGTTGAAACGCGGTGCGACTTCGTCTTGTTTCTTTTTGTTTGTTCTTTTCTTTTCATTTTTCCAAGACTTACAGGGAGAGCAGATACGGAGCCCCCGGTCGAGGAGAAGGTGTGACTTCGCGGTGCCAGACCGTATCCCGGCTTCGGGATGTGTCGAAGTGAGCTCACAACTGTATGGTTTCGAAATTTCAATCGACATTACTCATTAGTTCGTTTGCAACTTTTTTTCCCCTGCGGACGGAATTTGCTTCATTTTTACTTCCCTTCTTCTTCTTCTTCTTCTTCTCTATCCTCTTCTCTTTCATTTTCTACTTTTTTTTTCTCGTTTTTATTTTATTTTTTCGTTCACGCTCGTTTTCAATCCCATACGAATGTCCAGCGTTCGCAAATTGTTTTTACGTAAATAAACGAATAAGCAAAACTAAAAGTAGGGTTTGAAAATATACATCCTGAATACACGTGTTTGGATATACACGTATCGTGTTTTTCGGAGGGTTGAAAATGAACCAAACCAATGCAAGACCACTCTCGACCGCTCTCCACCAGACTCGTGCCAATCCTACTGTACTAAAGCATGCTGTTCATATATATTCTGGTATATTTTATCATATTGACAATGATGATGATTCCTATCGTTATTCTTTTTCCATTATCATATATTCCATGATCCATTATCATATATCAATATTATATAACAATCATATTATAAATATAAATAATATGACGATAAAAATAATTATTATCATCAAATTTCATTTTATGATATGTATAATTTATATACATACATACATTGCATATTATTTTAATAATAGCTGTTAAACATTATTGATGAATAGTTGAATGAATGAATGAATAGATAATAATTATTGATGAATCGATAATACTCTTATTATCATTATCATCATCATTATTATTATCAAAGGCTTTTTAAGTTCTTGTATACAATTTGAATATTAAACAAGGCCAATACTCGAAATGTAAATGATATGAAGAACATATATATATATATATAAAGAAACTATTATTTTTTATCGGAATAGTTATTATTCTTATTGTCATACAATTTTTGTATAAAAAATTAATATAATAATTAAAGAATAATAATTATAGTAAATGATTAATATATAATATTATGATGTATATTATTATAGGATTGACATTTTTATACAGAATTTAAATTTAAATATTATATAAGACCAATGCTTTAAATATGAATGTGATGAAAAAAATTATATAATAACAACAAGAATAATAATAGACATCATTATTACTTATTATTATTAACTTATCATCATCATCATCATCGTCATCGTTAGTATATAAAATATCCAAGTATACATATATATATTTTTTGATACACATGGATAAGTATGTATCTGTAACCGGCCGACGACGCGTTTCCTGTTTTATTTTTTCGATTTGCCTCCGCGTTCCGAATCATCGGCATCCGTCTTAGCAAAGCCTCTATTATCCTGTTTGTTTTAAATAAGTTTTTTAATTTTTAATTTAGCGCAACTACATTCTCGTACTGTGAGCGCGCCTGGCCCCGCAACATATTCCGCATAATTAGCTCGTTATAATTTCGAAAAAAGAAATTTAAAAAGACCAGTTTTTTCTTACCGAGTTGTCAATTAACCATATTTTATATTTTATGTTAACCATATCTTATATTTTCATCTACATAATGAGTTTTTAATAACCACTTTCAATGGTTTTTTTGTCCGTTTTCCCCTTTTCCGTGATTGCAGCACGAATTTTTCGGTGTCGCGTGGAATTTTTGCGGAGCGAGGCACGAGCGGATTTCGATATCGCCACAACTCACCGAATTATAATGCCTAGCTGCGTTCGGCAGTGTGAAGGCTCGCTGATTGCCGATCGGCGGATAATTTCTGGGAGCCGGGGAACGCGTCGATGATCTCCCGGCTGTTCTCGATCCCGGCTCACGCAATAAACGACACGACACAAGACACACAGAGAAATAAAAGAGAGAGAAAAAGAAATACAACAGAAAAAAGACACAAATAGTAAAGAGTACGAGACACAACGGGGGTTTGGAAGAAGTTACTTTGTCGGGGGAGGGAGGGATTTAACTGTCTTATCAATGATTATGATATATATATATATATATTCCAAATTCAGGTACGCGTTATCTGGAAAGGCTACGTGTGTAAGTGTCGGAGAAAAACAAAGTGCCTCACATGATCAATTTGTGGGGCGCGAAATGTGCATCGACAAAATTCGAAGGATGAAATTGTGCGCGAATATCGAAGCGATACGAAATCGAGAGTGAGGAAGAGAGGAAGCGATATTTCGAAATGACGTGAAAAAAGTGTGAGAATTCGACCCTCCACGGTTACAAAGTCGGGATTCTTTCATCTTTAATTTTGCTCGTTTATAAAGCTTACTCGTGAAACTGACTTATAAAGCTTACTCGTGAAACTGTCGAAGTAATAGTACATTTAAAAATATTAATTTGTTTTCGTAATTGCCAAAATAAAGTTTAACAAACGAAAAAGAAAACTGCAAACCTACGTTTATTATAGAAATTGACAAAAATCAGTACTTCAATTATTATCATTATTGTTGCTGCCTGCAGCAAAATGAGGCGGCAGCAAAAATGAAAATTCTACCACGGAGGGTTGAATTTATTTTACGCGTGAGATATGTCGGTGTGTGTATGTGTGATTAGTTTTCACGGCAAGCGCGAGAAAGCTCCCATTGGTGAATGCTTCGCCTGTACGTTGAAGATATTATTTAAGAATAAGCGTTAAGTTGCGTTAAAGTTCAGTGTTAAAATTAAGAAAAAATAGTATATTATTAAAGTATTGCTGCCCCGAAAATCAACAATTTTTTTCACATTACATTGTCAAGTGAATTCACCAAATTCACAAAAAAACCACGACACTTCTATATTTTATTTTTCCAAAAGACTTGAAAAATGTCCAAGAATCGGTGGGTCTCTCTTAAGGTCCGATAGCCAATTCAACTATTGATCGAATATATGTAAATCTACACACACACACACACACACGCATGCACATTATAATCATAAATACGAATTGTGCGATATACGCAATCTTTCAATTCGACAAAGTAAAAGAAAAATCAATTTCGCTGCGTATTTGATTTTTTTTCTCTCGATTTTCTCGATAGTCCTGATCGATAATTCAATGTGTTGTCCCCGTGCGCGTACAAGCGAAGCATTGCTTAAGGTGAAAAGAAACGCGAGCGTGTTGCATGCAGATAGGCTTCAATACGTCACCTTGAGATGTGAATCGAGACCCGAACAGCCAGTTTTTCGGGCTTTCGTTTTATCTTTGTAATTTTTTTTTTAGCATCAATCCTTAATTCGAGCAAGCGCATCGACACTTCCTCATTGCGCTATACATTATCCTCATTGGGTGGACTGTGACAAGGCTTTGCGCTGCATAACGCGCCGAGCTATTCTCACCTTGCTCCACGGCCTCATTTTTTGTTTGTTTTTTAATCGTTCGTACAACGGGAACGTGAGAAAAAAAACTAACACGTGCGCTCATCATCGGCATCGGTCTATTGCTCTATTCGCAAGGAAGAAAACGAACGACAACGAAAATGGAGAATAAGAAGACTCTCCATATATATGGTGAGGTAAAAATCGCCGCGACATTCGAGATCGAACGGCAGAGGTGGTTCATGTTAGTGTCATGTGCGAACGTGTGGACATGTATGAGAGATGAGCTATACGCGTGTTAAAATAGAAATAGGTAGACCGGAAGAGAGAGAGAGAGAGAGAGAGAGAGAGAGAGAGAGAGAGAGAGAGAGAGAGAGAGAGAGAGAAATAGTGATATCTCTAAGAAAAGGTGGACAAAGTTCAACGTGAAAAGTGTAGCGTTGAGAATTTTTCGTGTTTCGTTCGTGTGGATGTGTATCTTTGTTCCAACTTTTTTTTGTCATTTCCCTCGGGATGTGGAAAACTCACCGTTGTAACTTGGTCCCGTGCTGGATTTGTAGCTGACGCCGTCTTCGTCCTCCCACGGCCGTGCGTGATCGATGTTTCTCGAAGGAGCTGCGTTTTTGCAATTTTCAATCTCTTATTCTTATTTTCAGCACACCGGCTAATTCGGTGGATTGAAAAAATAGAAGAAGTGGTTGGGTTTTGTTTTTTCGTCGAGGCGAAAAAGTAAAAACTCACAAGCTCCGACAGGGCTCTCGTAGCGAAGTCTGTAGGTCGGTTCGCGGGCCGCCGAAGCCGTTCTCGATGCGTTCCTCGGATCGACGTTGGCCGCTCTGTGTCGCAGATTCTCCCGATCCTTCTCGCGATCCTGCAGAAACACCTTGGCTATTCCCGTGTCGATTTTTCTCAATTCGTCGTGCTCCTTCTTTAACTTTTGCTCCACCTCCTTTATGTATCCCTTGTGATCGATCTCGTCCTCGTCATCGGATTCGGGTACGCCCTGGTATGAAAACCATTGTTAACGTCTATGTTGTTCGCGATGTTTTACAGCTTGAACGATACTTATTTTTTTTTTCAACTTGACTACGGCTTTTAATTTTTTTTAAATCATTATTACTTTTTCGTGCAATTTTTCCATTGCAGCTACAGATAATACGCGTGTGTGTGTGTATGTGTGTGTGTTTTCTTGTTTGCCGTCCGTGTTTGCCGTCTTTTTGCATTACCTTACTTATCTATGTAAAATAAATAAAATAAAATAAATATTTTTGCTCACTCATATCGCTGTATGTTCGACTACCATTATTTTTTATCGCTGTATTTTGACAGCTGCCACCGCGTATGCAAATATGCACGCAAACACGCAGGAGGGCAGGCTGAAAAGTTCTCGGTCAAGGCGTTACGAGTCATTTTATTCGCTCTCTAGTACCTCAAGCCGAGAACTTCTCAGCCTCCCTCTCGTGTATTTGTATCGTTTACATACTGTCCCAAATGGAAACGTGCACAGAAAAGAATATCAAGAATGTGAAAAATCAATTGCATAAATCGCTGAAAATGAAGTAAATAAAAACTTTGCGAATAAAAGAGTGATTGTGTATTGATAAAAGTGCAATCTAACGGAAAGCGCGGAATGCAGCGAACCTTGTAAGTATCGGACCACCGTCTACGTCTCTCTGGATCGGTGTAGGGATAAGGAGGCGCGGGAAAATCGTCTCTCTCGATCGGTGGCTTAGCACCAGGCGGTGGTTTCATCGCGTCGGGATAGTGCGCCAGTTCGATCGGCTCGTCGTTGTCGGCCTGACTTCCGGCTGCCGGGGACTTCGGTCGCGCGTCACTGAGCGCATCGACGAGAGCTCTCATACCCGAGCGACTGCTCCGTCCCCCGCTGCTTCTTATCGAGCGCGAAGCTGTCGACAATTTTCGTCAGTCGTCAAACGAATCGAGAAACAATGAACAACTCCTCCTTACTGTTTTACTCGCCGACGAAGCATTTTCTATTTGCCCTCACAAAACTCACAGCTCGGTCTATGAAAGTGCGGACTCGTGGGTGGTTTGTCGTACGGCTGTATCGGACGTCGCAGGTACCCCTGACTAGGTGTCTCGGTGAGATACGAGTACGTGTAAATTCTCGACACGTCCTCGCCACCCTGGCGTCCGTATTCGCGCAGTATTAAGCCGGGACTTCCGGTTCTCGCGGGATAATACTGCACAGAAGGCAAAAATACGCTACATTTTTAGAGGTAAAATTGAAATAAAAGTAGCATTGTTGCCCAATCGTGAATAAAGAATCGAGCTAAACTGTACGAGAGAGAGAGAGAGAGAGGGGGAGAGAGAGAGAGAGAGAGAGAGAGAGAGAGAGAGAGAACATTATAAACGACCGGAGAAAAAACCGCAATGAAACATTAGTACGAATAAAATGAAAGAGACTCAGACGAAGGGGCAAGTATCGTCAATGGGGACAGTATATATCTGTGCATACACACACACAAAGAGGAGACTGAAAACTTCTCGGCCCGAGGGACTAACGAACGAATACGACTCGTAGCACCGCGGCCGAGAACTTGTCAGTTCACCATCGCGTGTGTTTAGGTACACATATATGAATAGGATTGCTTGTCGAATTCGAAAAGAAGAATATCAATAGAGCATACATGTGAAAATGGCGTACCTTGCGACTGAGGCTGCTGTAAGGGCTGCACATCGATCCGTTCAGGCTTGGCGTGCGCGATCGCATGGAAAACTACACGCAAATATCGTGCGACAAATAAAATAAAATAAAATAAATATACAGAAAAAAAATCACACACACGCGCGCGCACGCGCGCGCGCGCACACACACACACACACACACACACACACACACACACACACACACACACACACACGCACGCACGCACGCACGCACGCACGCACGCACACGCACGCACACACACACACAAAGCGCGCGCGCACGCACGCACGCACGCACACGTAAGTGGACAAAATAAAGTATACGTGCCTAGTCGTTTAATGGACATTGCCCTTTGCGTACTTTATTTTGTAAAGTACTATATATGGGTGTATGTGTGTGCGTGCGTGTGTGTGTACAAATGAATAAAATAAATCAAGCATCAACCGAGTAAAAATGTCTGGCGGAGGAAATTAGAAAGGAGGGCGATAAAAACAGCAATTTTTACTTTGGATGCCGAAGAGCGAGGTGTGGATGACGGAGGCAGGAACGGACGTCGATTATTTCGTTCTGAGAACTTCCGTCTTTGAGAGTGTCTAAACTATCGGGCATAACATATGTGTGTGTGTGTGTGTGTGTGTGTGTGTGTGTGTGTGTGTGTGTGTGTGTGTGTGTGTGTGTGTGTGTGTGTGTGTGTGTGTATGCGTGTGTGTATTACTGATATTAACATTCCCATTAGCGTGCAATTAAGAGGCGTACATAAAGAAATGTGAGAAACACGTCCATGTGTATGTATGCGAGGACCGTGGCACGATTAACCTCTCATCACGTTTAGCACAATTTATTTCATCAATATTAATTAACCCGGGAATAAGAAAAATCTTCGGTTGATACTTCTTGCGTTATTCTCAGCTCGAAGATGCAGTTTTTTTTTCGTGAATTTTCAAGCCGCGTGAATCGACCCACGGCAAAGAGAAATGTCAATGAAAACGTGAAAACGAAAGAAAATGTCCAAGATCCGAGGTCAATCGAGACGAGGAATATTTCCGTGCTGGTTATTTGTTACTCGGCAACCTCACTCGAGACGAGGGAAATGCGGCTTCACCTGCATCTCTGAGGCGCTGCTCGATATGCGCTCGGATTCGCGATGCTGAGGAGTGTGAGGCTCGGCGACGTGGCCGTGACCGTTGACGATGCCGTTCGCACCGGTCGGACCGGGCCCGCAACGGGGATGCCAAATCGCAGCACCCTGAAGATACATCTCCTCCCCGTCGCCGAAAGGATCGCCGCACTTTGTGCATCGCGCGCACGTAGGATGAAAGTGATGATTCTCACCGGCTTGCAATACCTTGCCGCTTATGTAACGACTGCAGTAGGCGCACTTCACGCCGAATTGCTTCTGGTAATCCTTCTCGCAGTAAGGCACTCCGTCCCTGAAAAATTCGATTTAGAAGTCGAAGTAAATATACATACATATATATATATATATACACAGGGTGTTTGGCACATGGAACGACACAATTTTTTGGGAGGTTGGGTGGGGGGATCGTTTGCTACTTTTTCACTTAGACCCTATGCCCAAAGTGCCACGATAATTAAGATATGAATTTTTTTTTTCGTTTCTTTTAATAACACGAATTTTCGTCTAAATAAAAAGAATAAGTTTTTTTGTAATAATGAATTTAGGAGTTGAATTTTTTCGTACATTTACACATTTTTAAGACCGGAAGCTCAAGAGTCACTTTCTTGAAACCAATTGTATCGAGTAATGATTTATTCACGATAGACTGCAGAATTATTCATGATAAACTATTTATAAGTGACTTATTTGTGATAAACCTTTCAGACAATAGTTACTGATGTTTTTACGTAAAAATGTTGTTTCCCATTTGAAAAGCTAAAGTTGACCTTGAGATAACCTTGAAAATTGGCGAAAATAAAAAAAAAATTACCAAGAGCATCATGTTTATTTCGTAAAACTTTTGTTTGAAACATCATTTCCTAAAGTGCATCCCTCCCGAGATATTTCGTTGTGCCAAATGCTACACGCCCGTAGAAACATTTGCCACCGACGCGTATTGCACTCGAATTTCAACTTCTCCAAACAAGTGACTCGTTACGTTCTTTTATCGGAATTTCCGGAATGGCCCAAGGCGACAACAGCTTCCGGATAGCGCGAGGAGAAAAACGATTGACATTCAGCAAAACGAGGAAAGCAACGAAATTGGAAAGTTGGTGATTTCTAGTTGGAAATGGTGTACGGCGGACAAGAGGATGGGGGGGGGGGAGCGGGTATTACGTACTTTCCCATGTATTCGCCGTGGAGAACGGTGTCGCAGCTGTGACACTTGAAGCACCAAACGTGCCATTGCCGATCGAGAGCCACGAGGGCCTGACCCTCCTGCAGTCTTAGACCGCAACCGGCGCACGCACCCGGATCCGTCGTACCGGCATTACCCGCTGTTCCACGATTGTGATCGTTCGAGCCTACCGGAGTCGAAGCCTCGCGTACCGGAATACCGACGCAACGATGACACAGTGCCTGGCCTGCGAACACGGAAATATACATTATAGTAGACATACATATTCACACCCGTGTCATTGTTGTATTGCAAGGAGAGCGTATTTTTTAATAATATTCTAGTTCCTTATTCCCCCGTCTGTACATTGATACTCTTTTACACGTTTCCATCTTTTTTTAACATTTCGCTCAGCCACTGAAAAACTGTCATGACACAAAAAATGCCGCTTCGAGGAAAACGCATTTCAATTTTTTTCTTCACATTCGTGAAGCCACTGTGACTTCAATATTTATCGAAATTAGCCTGTGATGATTTTATTTATTGTGGAATGTATTAAACTTTTACTCATTGTATGGCGTAATTATCACAACAGCATTTTTGCGTTTCGATAGTTTTTTTAGTGGGTGGCGGATTGGTATTTCGTCCTTTTTCTCCGTTATGCTTCGTTCCTTACCATGTTTTCGAAGGCTCTCACATACTCGCACAATTCTATCATCGGTTTCCCTTTCATTTGTTCATTCATTTTTCCTTTTAGTGACTTCCTCTTAGCTACTTTTCCAAACCACCTACCACTTCCTTATTCATTTTTTATTTTATTTTTCCGCATTTAAGTATGTGCTCCAATCTGCCTTCTTCCTTCCTACAACATCGGAGTAGAGTATCTGCGTATCCCTTTTCACCTCCTTTTCGTACATTTCTGCATTTCTGAAATCGTTCTTTTTCCGGTTTCGAATATTTGTAACATTGTTTCAACGGCAGCGTAAAGGCGAAACAATGAACTTTCGTCATGCCTGCTCAAGGTCTGGTTTATTGATGATATTTGGAATGAGAATAGCACATCAATTGAAATTGAACGGTGCGTAATTTTTTTTCGTCCGGTACTGTATGTGAGATTATGAAAATGCCGGAAGATAGATGCCAATGGGGACTCGAAATGAAGCAAGCCATGGAGGTAGTAGCCATAGACGAAGATACGGAGGGCGTAAGAAAAATAATCGAAAGAGCTGTGGGAATAAAAACCGATCAGGAAATAGAACGAGGCTGGAACTAACAATAAATTGAGAGTTCGCCCACATGTAGGGAGTACAAAAATCGAAAACAACGTATGGAAGAGTACTGGGAAGAGAAGGGCCTAGAGGGAAGAACTGAAGAAACATGGGCCATATTAATTTTAATATGGCCCATGTTTCTTCAGTTCTTCCCTCTAGGCCCTTCTCTTCCCAGTACTCTTCCATACGTTGTTTTCGATTTTTGTACTCCCTACATGTGGGCGAACTCTCAATTTATTGTTAGTTCCAGCCTCGTTCTATTTCCTGATCGGTTTTTATTCCCACAGCTCTTTCGATTATTTTTCTTACGCCCTCCGTATCTTCGTCTATGGCTACTACCTCCATGGCTTGCTTCATTTCGAGTCCCCATTGGCATCTATCTTCCGGCATTTTCATAATCTCACATACAGTACCGGACGAAAAAAAATTACGCACCGTTCAATTTCAATTGATGTGCTATTCTCATTCCAAATATCATCAATAAACCAGACCTTGAGCAGGCATGACGAAAGTTCATTGTTTCGCCTTTACGCTGCCGTTGAAACAATGTTACAAATATTCGAAACCGGAAAAAGAACGATTTCAGCGCGAACTGTGCCTGTTATATGCTGGACAAAAAAAAAGTACGCACCCAAGGTTTATATATTCTCATCAGTGACTCAACCCAAACAAACTCAACAAAGCGATTTTCTCCCAACGAAGCTTAGAAGGCAAACGGAATGTAAACATAGATTTGACGATTTTTCGGCCGTTTATCGATTTTGTGTGTTCGAGTACGATAGCAACAAATCCACGATGCCGAAAATTGCAAATCAAGTGCGAGAACTGGTAATTAAAGACCAAAAAAAAAGCGTTAACGAGGGCGACGTAACAAACAACGAAAAGATGTTCATGCTTTGCGGGAGACAATATCGATGAACAGTAAATTCACAATCTTGTATAAAGGCTGCGTACTTTTTTGTGTCCGGCCTTAAATTGGCATCCTACGCGTTGAAATTTTTTTCGTGCAGCTGTCGAATATATTTTATGATGTTTCCGTGAAAATGTAAACGTGAACTTACAAAGTATCGTTGAAACAGCTGTGGAAGTATTCCATTAACTATTTTCGTAAGTATAATAGCATCAATATTGAATTTTGAACGGTGCGTACTTTTTTTTGTCCGGTACTGTATGTAGTTTGCTGCTGTTTCCACGCATCGATTCCTATGCCTCTTATTCCCGCCTTCAGTCTCCATATGTACGCGTATTGCCATTTATACCCATTACCATTTTAACACATTTACCCCGTAATTTTCCTCCTTGCTCCCTCCTCTTGCACAAACGAGAGCGCACTTCACTACATATCAATATGTTGGATTGCGTCCAATTGGGATCTTTGATTATTTTTTTATTGCGACGAAAACGCACGCGACAGAATTACGATATTTGTGACAAATAATTTCGAAAATCGGGACGAAAATGTTGAATGGATAAATAGAGGATGTTGGTAGACAGAGGGCGCGCGCGAGTTTCGTGGGAGATACGAACCTTGAACGAGCGTCACCTTGGTACCTTCGCCAAGCAGAGGCTGCCGGCACCTCTGGCAGTGAAAACAATTGGGATGAAAGCTGTGCTTGTCACCGGCAGTGACGACATCGCCCTCGACGTATTCGCCGCAACCGGCGCATCTTGTGCCCCAACGCTCCCGATAATCCTGGCAAACGCGTGGCGAAAAGATCAAACATTTTTCATTGAATGAGAATAAACAAATATTCCACAAAATACATCAAATTCGATGGAAACATTATTGAAGTAGACTTGACAGAATATTGAATAAACATTTTGATAACCACGAAACAGCGAATAGAAAATGAAAAGAAAAAACATCAAATTGGGTTTTAAAAAAACGAAGAAAATTTTAAAAAGTAACTATTGCACAAGGAAATATTTAAGGGGAATGCATAACCTTGGAATTTCGAGAAAAATCGTTCCTTGGGTTATTTTATTTTCTCATTGCGCAGGGTCTTAACTTTGATTTGGTTAAAAGATTTTGTAAACATTCCAAAAATTGACCGAGTTATGACGATTTTAGTCGAGCAGGTCAGAACGTACCGTTGAGTTACGATTCTAGCGCTGCGCGGTGCATTGTATGGTTTCTAATTTATATGAGTTTGTCCAACCAGGCTGCTTGATTGTTGTACGATGCAGGAATCGTAGATTTAAGGTACGGAATATAATTGTGATTTTATCTCAAGCAAGCAGTCCATACACCAAGGCACTTTCTTACGATAATATTTTTCAAATAACAATTGGGACGACAGAGCGCATTTCGTAGATATAAATTTTAAATAAAAAATGTTTCTTTTTTTTACTAGCTCCATTAGTAATGGAGATATAAGCGACGAAAATTGATCGCATCACCTGTCACTCATCGTTTCGTCCCATTCACTCATCGTTCCATCTCTCTCATAAAAATGTTCCGCGTTCATATCTCCATTACTAATGGAGCTAACAAAAAAATTAACGAGACATTTTTTATTGTCAATTCAAAAGGAAGCGTCTTTTATTTCAAACTTTTTCCTACAAAATGCACTTTCTCCGTCACAATTGTCGTTATAACAATTAAATTATTTATAAGGGAAAAAACGATACTAGAATAAAATAAATGTCCTATTTGTATTGCCCGTGCCCGAAACCATAAAGAACCATCGAAGATATTGAGCAGACCCAAACATTCATACGATAATTTTATTCGGAAAAGGGGGATTTAGTAAGTGTTCTTCTCTTGCGTGTTTATCTCGAAAAAACACTTTGCAATTTGGCGTACGTCATATCTCAAAATCTAATCATCCGATTTACTTCGAATTTGGACTGAACATATTTTATAACATCTTCAATCGACAGACCGAATGATATTTTAATATGTTCCTCCGTTTGTTATTAACAAACGTTTAAACTCGTTATTTTTTGTCGAAAATGGACATTTTTCTTTTCAAAACAGAGCAATTTATGCAAATGTTAAAATTTCGAAAAAGTATCCGATGGGTTTGCAGCTTTACCATTCTACTAAAAGTATATTTTCCCATTGTGTACTTCAGATGAATCTAGTTACGGAAATCATGTTCGCGACCGAGCCGCGCGGAGGCTAAAGCCCTGAGATTAAATGACAATGATTACGTTGTTTATATATACTTTGCAATGAAAAAAAAAACGACAAAAACGAGTCGACAAAAAATATTGAAAATCGATCTGTTTTTTTAACTTCAAAATTATGCACACCCCTAATCACAAAAAAATTAATATTAAAAAAAATAATAATAAGTAAAATAAGGAAAATCGTTGGCTCACCTTCGTGCAGTAGTACGAACCATCACGGGGGAAGAATCCACCCTGGGCAAGGCTGGAGTTGCACTGGGCGCACTTGAAGCAACCGATGTGAAAATACTTGTCTTGTACGCGGAGCACTTGACCGCTGCATTTCTTCTTGCAACATTGACAAAATGTTTTCACTGAAAAGAGCGAAAAAAAAGAAAAATCAATTAGCCAAAAAATAATAGACTAATAAAAGAATGCATTGAACGGAAAAAAAGAAAGATTCGCGTAATTTTTGTTTTTTCCTCAATTGTCACCTTTCCACTACATTATCCGTCGACAATTCGAAATCAGAAAGGAACGAAAACTCATATATCTCACGATAAAACAGGCCGATAAGATGCGCAGCCCCCCCCCCCCCGGTCTTTTCATTGCAATAATGACCTCGGGGAGATAGACCGGAGACGTGATTTCATGCTTTTGGCATTTGTGGCGTGGCATTTGCGGGGGAATTCAAAGGTTACGGATCGAGGGGACGTTGCTGTCGAAAGGAGAAGATGGAGCATGAGAAACACCCGAAATGTTCACAGGCTTGTATTACTTTGTGCCATACGGATACGTTTCAACTGTCCTTGTCTCCAATGTTATACATAAATGATAATGAAGATAAAAATTAATTTCTACGTATATATATATATGCCCCACAGCTTATACTTAACATACCCGTGTCATTTTATAATCATTATATTCAATTAAGCCTCCAAATAAAATATCATTTAGGATGGAAATTTAATTAAATATAATATTATTAATATTATATATTGCTTCGACGACTTACATAAAATACTATATAAATATTTTTAAATAAATGCATATTCATTATTCATTTATATATTTATATTTTATAATGATGTTAAAGTTTGCATTGTTGCGATGCAACGAAAGTTCTCGTTTTTTTCCGAACCTCATTGTTCGTATTATTATGTAAAATCCTTGTTGCAGATTGACGTTACACGTATATAAGAAAGAAACGTTTTAGTGATTTTCGTAGCCTTAATGTGCCGAAAAAATGGGCATTACGAGAAAAATTATTTCTGTTGCATTCCAACGATGTAAATTTCAAGACCATCTGATATAGCCAATATTCAATATCAATCAATTATTTCCCACCGGTAATATTTAATTGAGCCTCTTAAATAAGAGATTAGAGTGAAAACCAAGTCTTTTCTTTTTACACCATTTATATACTTATATATTTTTTATCCACATATGGGTTTGCGGATGTGTATGTGTGTGGCTGTCTGTGTGTGTGCGGGGGCGTGGCGGAGGCGCGCGGTTGCCCTGACAATCCTCGCGCGTCTCTACGTTATGCATTTAAACGTATATGTTAAATTCACACACACACACGCGCGCGCGGGCGCACGCGTACGCGGGATTCCCGGACCTCTCGATGCACACCGCGCAGTCACGAAGAATCTGCAACGAGTTTTGCAACGTGCCTGTCTATATTTTTTACGATTAACGGGGATAGCACATACGCGTTTAATTAGAAAAAAAGGGAAAATACAAGCCCGGATCTCTCTCTCTCTCTCTCTCTCTCTCTCTCTCTCTCTCTCTCTCTCTCTCTCTCTCTCTCTCTCTCTCTCTCCCTCCCTCCCTCCCTCCCCCCCTCCCTCCCTACCCGGTTCCCGACACATGGCTGAGATTAAAGCGGACGAGGGTGGCGTACTTACTCTACAGTAATTCGTTAGTGCAGTCATTCAACGGAGGAGCAGTGCTCCTCAACTTTTGCCCGCGTGATGGAACGTTTAATTGATTAATTTTATTGAATTTCTTCGGATTTTACGTCCATATTTATCTGATTTAACTCAATTTGTATTGCTACTTGGTATACTGATTGTTTTTTAGGGAAATTAAGGGAATTGAAAATGGCTCGAGACACATGTGGTGAAATAATTTTTTGGTTAAATAATTAATTCATTCTCTATGATTGAATTCAGTAAAAAATTGGTTGGTTATTAAGTCCAGAAAAAATTGTGAGAATTATTAGTGAATAGGTTCTTAACCTTTTTTTAAGCCGGTCACCAAATTCTCTACCAGTATTATTACAATTGAATTGAGTGATAAAATTAGTTGAGTTCCAATACATATGTGCGCGATGTTGACTAAATTTTTCTTCGTTGCCAATAGTTTACGTTTGGGTTAATGCATTTTTTCTCGAGAATTTATTGCAGGATAAATTATCCAAATTACTGACAAATATATTTTGAAACTTTCTTTTTCGCCAGGCGCTAAAAAGTCGTCTACCTGTCCTCATGTGTATATGAGGTATTCCACGTGAATCCGGTGGACTTTTTCCCTCACCCCCGCCAATTCGATTAATTTTTTAATCTGATTCCATTGACTCTAAAAGACACCCTGTATTTTTTTACATTTTTTGAAACAACCTTAGTCAACATTTTTTTCCGAAACAAAACGCCCCAATTTAAAAATCTGAAAAAATTCCCAAAAATGCGTGATTACATGTAAAAATTTTCAAACTATCACCCGCAGTGGAAGTATTTTTTTCTATGCTGAATACGACTTCAATTGAAATTAATACCAGAACTTTTTGACTGCTAACGAAAAAATCATACACTGCGGGTGATAGCTTGAAAATGTTAACATATAACTACATTTTTGGGAATTTTTTCAGATTTTTAAATCGAGGCGTTTTTTTACTAAGGGTTGTTTGGAAAAATCTAAAAAAAATCAGGATGTCTTTTAGAGTCAATGGAATCAGATGAAAATAAATAAATCGAATTGGCGGGGTTCAGGGAAAAAGTTCACCGGATTCACGTGAAATACCTCATATACCAATTAATGGGTTTCTATTGAAAAACAATTCTGTGACGATAATAATTTTGTTCCTCCAAGGCCGTCGTGAGAATATTTTTCTTAAATGTATAAAAGAAGTAAAAAGTAAATTCGAAAACCGTCAGAAAATTGAAAACAGTTCGTCAAGAAATATATGGAGAGAGAGAGAGAGAGCGGGAGAAGGAGAGGGAGAAGGGGGGGGAGAGAGAGAGCTTCAGTAATTAACGTTCTCGTTAATGGAGCAATTGATCGAAGACATTGCCGGTGAGACTAATTCCCCAATTTCCGAGTACAACGATTCATTGATCGAGTCTCGCATGCGGGACTCTCGAACGACGTCGTTCGCCTTTCCTTCCGTGCTAATTCATTTCAACTGCTCAGCTGAAATATTTCCTCCCAAAAATCTTCAAATTAATCGAAATTTTATATACGCCTAAACAGATAAATAAATAAATAGATAAATAAAGTTTTTCAGTTTTGATTCACATGATTCGTTTCGGACTTTGCCGCCTATTTTTATGAATCGCAAGACAGCACGTCCGCACGAAACCGAAGAAAAGTGGAAGTTTTTTAAAAATTGTTTCTCGTTGTCGCACGTTATCACGAATTTGCTCGAGGAAGAGCAAAAGTAAGTTGCCTCGAATATGGCTCGTGTGGAATGAGAAGTCGTTTATAAATACCACGTGACATCACACTAGTCACACATAGGCGATGGAACGTCATGCTTTTTGCCAACACGGTAGGTATACGTTACGTGTAAATATCTCTCTCTCTCTCTCTCTCTCTCTCTCTCTCTCTCTCTCTCTCTCTCTCTCTCTCTCTCTCGCCCTCTCTGTCTAGGCGCTCTCCAGCCCGGCAGCTCTATAGCTATTATTACATCAGCGAACTCAGGCGATATCCTGCGTGCATATAATTACGTACACATGTATACACACATATATATGCTTACATTAACCGTGAAGAGATAAATCGGACACCTGCATAATACGCGCTCCCTCCTCTCGCTATTTCTCTGATTTTTCAGACGGCGAAAAAACGCGAGGCCACGCGACGATTTTTTAACGTATTTTTTTTGGACTCGAACGTTGAGTTGCCTTTTCTTTCGCGTTTTTTTCTCCACTTTAGTCGAATGGGGTTTTTTTTCTTCTTCTCTCGAACGATTGTTCAGATTTCCCGTTTTTGCGTTTCTTTCCAGCTTGGTATTTTTTGGGGCAGAAAACGAATGATGACACAGATGAAGAAATGTTATGGGAGGCGAGAGGAAAAAAATGATTGGCGAGAAATAATTTTATGACGTTGAAGTTTGGATCGTTGGAATGCAACGACGGTTTTTAAAAATTTCCCTCTACATTTATGATGTTTTTAAGCCTTTTTTTTAAATTGAGGCGGTAAATTTCTAATACGGGAAAACGATTAAGCGATTTTCATCGTGAATAGGGGAAAAAGTAATAAAAAAGAATTCATTTTCGTTGCATTTCAAGGATGCAAACTCAGCCATCATAGAATTTTTGGAAAATGGTTCATTTGTGTTTGCGTTATGTACATTCTGTTTTGACCCGGGGGAAGCTAATTATCAGTTAGTTGCTGCGTTATTAAGGTTCTATAACCTAAACTTGGAAAAAGGGTTTAGGTAGTAATAAAAATATGGTCATAAAAATGAAGAAATGAAAAAATAAAGTAGGATTTTCGCTGCAACCCAACGACGGAAATTTGAACACGATCTTTTTGTTGTATATTTCGAGAAACTGTTTTACGAAACGGTGCAACTCGTGCCTCAAAATATGTGGGTCGATTTTTTTGTATGTTTATAGATTTCTTATTATCAAACGGTGAATGTTGATTTTTTCGGTCGAAATTCAAACTTTTTGTTCTACAGCTTGGAATTTTCGTAACTTTGTAAATGGCAAAAAGGTGTCCAGTCAGGCGAGAGTTTTATTGTTATACTAAAAGTTGATTTTGTAATTTTTCATTCGTGATGAGCCCAGTTGGCAAAAGCACGTAAACGAATTGGCCATGCAGCAACAGCGGCACTTTCTAATATAATAACAACTCGTCTATCCATATTTTTCAATACAAAGATAAACCAAACTTGGCAAAGCTACGCATAAATCATACGTGAAACCCCGACCTCGTCTTCCCAAAACTCTGATCAGAAAAAAAATTGAACATCGACCTGTTTTTTGGGCCCCAAGCTTAACCCGACCGGTTGAATATATGTAAACATAATTAAGTAAACACAAGTATGTATGATTTTATGCGCAATGTGTGCAAGCGAAAAGAAAAACAGCCCCTTTGATAACGATTCTCACAGATTCCTTTTCAATTTTTTTGTCGTTACCAATTCCGAATTCTCATCCAATTATTATTGGAACAATTTTTCATATAATCTTGCGAGAAAAAAAAACTAAAAGAAATACATATGATTTTTTGAAAAAAAAATCCCGGATAGATGCAACGAGTCGTCGTAAAGGACGCTGCTCCGTCAGCAAAAATTCCTACGTTGCAGAGGAACGAAAAAAAAGGTCGAAACGCGATACTTCGAGGACGCAGCGCTGGGCCCGAGCGGTGCAGCTCGTTAAATGTGCATGTTGCGATGATAGTATATGTTAATGCGATTCGTAAGTGGACTAAATAGGATGTCGTCGTGAGTGGGGGTCAAACGTCAAACTCACGACAATTCACCGCGGTAAATTTTTTCCCGTTCCTTTTTTTTTCATCTCGCCCTCTCTCCCTTTTGTCTCTCTCGGTCGTCTCTTTTTCTCGCAATTATCTATGTGTGGCATTGGCGCTTATCAAGGCGCGTTATCTCGCACACGTTTCGGCTTTTATATATATGTGTGTGTGTGTGTGTGTGTGTGTGTGTGTGTGTGTGTGTGTGTGTGTGTGTGTGCGCGCGCGCGCGCGCGTGTGTGTGTATGGGTGTGTGTGCGCGCGCGCGCGTGTGTGAGTGAGTGAGCCAACACGTACGAATAAATGAGGTATCTCTTCGGATCTACGACACGTGCGAATTCCAGACACTCTGTCCGTATGTAAATAACCCGAGGATCACGTACAGTCCCGAAATATTTTTCATCAAACATATACATGCGTACCTATATATACGCGTAAGATATTATCGTATATTCGGAAATGGAAATAGGTAAATTAATAATTAAAAGTGAATCTTTAAATACATATATTTTTAATTTTATTTAATAATAATTAAATATTAAGGGAGCTTTCCAGTGTGAAATTTTCAAAAAATCGATTTTTTTTTTTGCTTTATCGAATAGTATACACTCTTCCGAATATTCCCTGAAATTTTCATGCCGAAATTCAGATTATTTCGGTTACTGTACAGCATTTCTTGGAAGAAGGAAACGGAGCGCTGCAGCGACAGCGAAACTTTGAACGCGTTTTTCTCGAAACAGCATTTTTCAAAACGGTGTCCAACTTGGAGGGCAGAGTTTTAAAGCTATCGAGTTGAATTTTTTACACAATATTCTTAACGTCATTGTTTATCGTGCTATGGAAGCTTTTTTTTTTGACATCTTCCTATTTTTTTGTAAAAAAAACTGCCAAAAAAAATGCTAAAATCGATAATTTTTGTTCAAACCGGCGCCATTTTTGCAAAAAAAAAAAAAAAAAGCCTCCATAGCACGAAAGCCAATTATATACCGATCAATAATCTTTTTGTGTTTTTTGTTTCAGATCAAAATTGTGACCCCCAACGTGGACACCACATCCAAGTGCATTTTCTGCAACAATTGTTTCATCATTTTTATAGATATTAATTAATAAATAAATCGATCTTTAAAAAATTGTTTTGTATTCTTCAATACCCAATTAATATACAAAAAAAAACCAGACCGATTAGATTATTTTTTCTTTAAAAAAAAAAATCGCGAAAAACAGCGATTTTTCGGGCTGTCACACTGGAAAGCTTCCTTAAATCATTTAAAGCATACAAAGTAAAAAATAAATAAATTGAGTAGTAACAAATTAACGAAAAGTGTACCTATGGGACATTCCACGCCGTTTCGCCTAGGCCGTGACCCCGACCATTTTTGGTTTTCCTGATTTATTTTTGTAAAATTGCACCCGAGAAATACCCACACCAATTTTTAGATCTTATGTCTTCTCTTTTAGGAATTATAATTTTCCAAAAAATGTGGATATCGGATGTTTTGGAAACGTCCAACCTCTGATAACTCCTGAACTAATTGGGATATCGACAAATGTCACTATATCATTTTTTTTTCATTTTGAAGCATACTTTTGTTAGGAAATATGAAAAAACGATCAATTATCTAGGTCAGCGTTTTTTTTTGCTTCTGAAGTGAAAACTATCTTTTTAAAGATGTTTGGCTATTAATATTTCGTAGGCCTCATCGTAGGTCCATTTTTCCTTCCTTTTTTTCGAAATAATCATATTTTTTTGGAAAGATGTTTATCATTTTAATATCCAATAATGTTATTAATGATTTTATGATTTCCAATTCGGCTTCGACAGACCTGAGACGGTTTATTTTTTATTTGTGCTCAACTTAGCAAAAAAAAAAACAGATTTTTTATTCAAAATACCTTTTTTTGTTTGATTCTGCACAAATTAAATATAAGCTTTTGATTATTTTGGACTATTAAATTGATTCATTTATTGTTTATTATGCAATATGATTTTAATGATTAAATCCTTAATTATTGTAAAATTATTAAATGCATGATTATTCCGTCTATGCAATGTCAATTACAAGTGTGCACATGTGAATACACGCCACACACCCATATATAAATGCATTTACATTGCAATTTTTATTAACTTTTTCGATTTAAAATTGAAAAAAGAGCGTTCATATTAATTAATATTTTTTACAATTCTTCTATGACAATCGCAAAAAAGCAAATAAAAATATACGTATAAATAGATTAACATGTGAGTGATAAATAGATTAACATAGAAAATGCTTATATCAATATTCACCACATTTGTTTGGTTTTTCACTAATTTTCAAATAACACAAAACGTGTAGGAAATGAATTGTGAATGATCGTAAGAGACGAGAGAATGACATACTGACACGAAATTCCGGCGCTCAGTGCGTAGGTAGATTGAGGAGGAAGAGACCCGATTGACTGGGATACTTGAGATTATTAACGGGAGCTACATTCTGACTCCTACAACTATGTGGGCACATGTGTATGGCATTATCATTCATATGGCCTTTTTTCATAGAACCAGCTTTATTTTTTAAGTAAACAACGTAATTTCCGTATTCACATTTTTACGTTGTAAACGTTACTCTTGTGCAGATACGATCTTTGTGCTTGATCGAATTCCACTGAATATGTGCCGATTCTAATCAAACGTCGTATTATTATTATCATATTATTGTACGTTTGATTGAATCGACCTGAGCGATTAGCAATGAAAGTCGAATCATTCTCATAATACACGTTGTGATATGTAGCTTCGTCTGGATGAGTATTTATGAAACATAATTGGAAACTACTCATTACAATTTAGATATATCTATTCAAATTTCAAAAAAAAGTATTCGAAAATATTATTCATCAATATTTACACTCTCTTCATCGTTCACTAAAAAATAAAAATCTAATATTAATAACAATATATATATACACACCTTTCAATTATGGGAGTTTTTATACTTGGCAGTATATGCAACATTAAATTCAAAAATACAATTATCAGTAAGAATCTTCAACTCAATTTGGTTTATTACATAAACTTTTTATGTAATTTAATTTTTCACCTGTACACCTATAAATTAGGACAGTTTTTTCATCAGTAATATATGAGACATTGAATTCACAAGTACAAGTCAATAAAAATCTTTAAATCAATTACTTTTATTTCAGAAACTTGTTAAGTAATTTAATTCTACATCTGTACACTTGTATATGAGGATAGTACTTTTAAATGGTATTTTATGCGAAATTAAATTCACAAATACGATTTTCAATGAAAATGTATGAAACATTTTTCTTATTACAGAAACTAGGTCTGTACTTTTGGTCAAACCTTAGGAATTGGCTGAAATCTAAGTATGATGTAGACATGACCTTAATGGACTGATGCCCAAAAATTCAATTCGATTCACTGTTTATTTCATGAGATAATTACAATTGAATATGGGTCTTTTCTACGCGATCCCTATACCTAACACGTAAACCGATAGGACTTTGCTCGCATTTCTCGATATAGGTTCTAAACGGAAGATTTAAAAAAAACACACACACGTGTACGTAGTACTATGGTGAGATTGATTTTTAAAAAATGACAAACTTTGATCGTTTAGTTTCAGAGATATCGACTTATGAAAAGTGGTAATTTTATTCCACACCGAACTTGGGCCCAACCATCTGTAACGGAATGGCAACAGTGTACACTGCAGCCAGCTGATGGGCGCGTGGTCTGGGAACTCGAAGCCTTTTTTTCCCCCCGAGTTCTAGTAATTATGAGACGGATGTGAATTAAATTTATTCTGCAAACAAATTTAATTTCTTTCATTTATGCATGTATCGTGTTATATATATATTTATATATACGCGCGCGCGCGCGCGCGCGTGTGTGTGTGTGTGTGTGTGTGTGTGTGTGTGTAGATATATTGTATTGTGTTGTAAATCCACGATCCGACGTCCTTCGACAGCGAATTTTTGTTGCTGATCGTTGACGTTATGATCACTCTCATCGCGTTTAGCCGCATTTGCTTGACACATGGCTGCCACAGCTTTCAGCCTTTTAGCAAGCGCCTTTTTTCTTGTAAACTTTCCTTTGTATCGCATTTGGGTTAACATTTTCACGCTTTTTTTATTTATATAAAATATTTCGCGTAAGACGGATCGTAGGAAGCTCAATGCTATGACTGCAGGAAAATCGCGCTGTTGCCACGATTACAGCGCTGCTCTTTATACGAGTATGAGACCTATCTATGCACGAGGTGCGAATATGTGCAACATATAGAGGGTACGAGCTCTGTCAAAAACTTACAACCAACGGCATCGTATAGGCATTGGATGTTACTATAACTTTCGACCGAAACTTTTGGCTCATACGTGTACCTACAGAACTACCTTAATTGGCAATTCATGCGACATTTAATTCCTAACTACAATTTTCACCAAAAAATCTTGCATTCAATCTATTATCATTCCAGAAAATTAAACATTTTTTTCCCTCGATTCGATTAATTACCGGCACATTTTCATACAACACAATTCCTCGTTCAACGAGAGTTTCTCACCCTTCTTTCCATTCTCATGTTGCTGGTGAGCCTCCGAGTCGGACGGATCGTGCTTGATCCCTTTACTTTCCCCGATTGAAAGATTCTTTTTTTTCGTCCTCATAATCGGAACTTTTCCGGTTTATTTTTTATATTATTATTGATAGTATTATTTCGAGTCGACGAATCACGACTTATTGCGCATAGGTGTCTGGTACTTTTTATACGTTCGCGTATATTTTATTGATCGTCCGGTTTGAAACACATACAAACAATTTCCTTGCGTTTTTCTGGAAAGTTCACGATTGATTTGTAAAATTACAAACAAAAAATTCATCGAAAAAGTCTCCATAGTTTTCAAGGTCACCAGTAATGATGATTTTTTTGTGAAAAAATAATTCTTTTAGCTAGTCATTTCTTAAACAAATAAATTTTCAACTTTACAACAAAAACAGTAAATTAATATCTGCACGTAATATATACATACACAGGGTAAGGCACATAATGTGTTACAGAGCAATAGCATTCAACTATTGATCATATCCAAAAATGTTTCAGACAAAAGTCTCAGTGTTCGAGAAGGCCGTCATACTGGACCACCCTATTTTTTTATCGGTGGCGGCGCTGAAGCGACGTCAAGTACAACTCCACTTTTTTAAATGGAACCATGTATTTTTTTCCATGACCTTGTGTTGTAGGTCGCTGCATACGTCTTAAAATCGGTAATAATGTAATCGAAAAAAAATGCATGGTTCCATTTGTAAAAGTGAAGTTGGCCTTGACGTAGCTTCAGCGCCTCCAACGATAAAAAAAAATAGGATGGTCCAGTATGACGGCCTTCTCGAACACTGAAACTTTTGTCTGCAACATTTTTGGATATGATCAATAGTTTGAGTGCTATTGCTCTGTAACACTTTATGTGCCTCACCCTTTATACATATATGTGCGTTATTCGATTGTGGAACTTTTCTGTTTCTTCCTTGGCTCATTGCAACGACTCACGATTTCTTATCTCACTGATAAAATAAGTATTTTTCCTCCATACATGTGTGTGTGTGTGTGTGTGTGTGTGTGTGCTTATAAGTTTTACACGGATCGGTGATTTTTTTTTGTTTCTTTTCGTTCGGAATCGCGCAGCTCTCGACGTCCAAACGTCGAGGACGATGATCGACTGACTTTTGCTTCGCATATACATCGCTCGTGTGGACGAGAGTATGGCGATCGGTATAGTGTGTTGTACTATGTACATACGTGTAGTACAGTCGGCTTGTAGTTTGGCGTAGGAGGGGGAGGCGCGGGTGTAGCGGTGGTGAAAGAACGCCTGGATTAATGGAGGGGCGGAGGGAGAGGCTGATGTATTACTCGAAGGTATCTCGAAGAGAGAAAACCTCGACGAAGCCGAGAGGGAGAGAGAGAGAGGAGAGAGAGAGAGATTCGTTACGTTGCCACTTTAATTACATTCTCGCTCTTTTTTGCTCTTTCGTCTTTTTTCTTTACTCTCAGTCGATTGGTCCGATCTGTCAGTTTTACCGAAGGGGGGGGGCAGAGGTGAATATTAAAAACCGTAAGTAAAGGAAGACGTATGAGAAAGAGAATAGTTTTTTTCTTGTCGGACTCGCCAGAACACGTCATCTCTCTCAATAAGCGGCTTTTTTTATCGCAGCTCTCTCCGTAAAACATGACCTCAAATATAATAAAGTATGCCAAAATACCGGCAGTCTTATCGCGGCCCCACAAAGCCTTTATTGTGCTGCGTGGTTTCACTTTTAAATCGCCCACAATACGTGATAATTCATACGATTGTTCATGAGTTCGAATATTTTTCTTCTTTCAATTCGAGATTTTTGTTTTCCGTTTTTTCTCAAGGACGTCTCCACATAATTGTGTGAGAATTGTGGGCACGTTGGAAATTTCGTCATGCACGCCGTTTGGGACTTTTGAAAGTATGAACAGTTGCGATTTTAGAATTTATTTATCAATGTTTACGAATAATTATTATTCTTTGTACATTACACACACACACACACACACACACACACACACACACACACACACACACACACACACACACACACACACACACACGCGCGCGCGCGCGCGCACGCACGCACGCACGCACGCACGCACGCACGCACGCACGAACGCACGCACGCACGCACGCACGCACGCACGCACGCACGCACACACACACACACACACACACACACACACACACACACACACACACACACTTTTTATTATTTTCGTTTATATTTTTGAGCTTTTTTCTTCTTAAGGTTGCAGGATTTCTAGATCGTTTCTTTTTTATTGTGATGAAATGAACCGAGAATTACCTAAGACATTCATTTAGAACTTTTCCGCATTAAATGTATGAACGTTGGCAATATATATAATATGTATATATATAAGTTTATTTTGTATTTTCCGAAATTTCATGCCGGGAAGTTCATTAATTATAGTAGTAGTATCGAGTTTTACGTGCACTTTTTCGCAAAGCTTTTTACAAGATAAGTTAATTAATTATATATATGGTATGTAATACAATTTATAATCTTTCCCGTAGCAAATGTGAGAAAATACGAAATGAAATTGGATACACACATATATTATTTCGTATTTTTCAATAATTCCAATAATTAAAGGAATTCCAATTTTATTTCGTATATATACAGGGTGGATCAATAACTATTAGCACTTCGGATATCTTCGAAACTATAAGGTTCACAGAAATATTTGCTGAAATGAAATTGCACAGTACGAAAGGGGCCATCCGATAGCGATAACAGTTTTTTTGCAGGTGGAGGCACTTCGGACATTTGAAGGTCAACTCCATTTTTTAAAATGGATCGGTATATTTTTTTTCTGTATCATGAAAGAGGAGCTTAAAACGAGTTCAACGAACTATAACATACGGTCATAGAAAATACAGAAAGACGATAATACTTACAGTATCGGTAGTAAATAAAATTACTACGTTTATAGTAAGTGTTCGGAATGACGACCATCAATATCAATGCGTTCGTTATTATGTACGTTTACACATTTCTTAGACAGGTACAGAAAGTACAAAAAGGCGATAATACTAACGGTTTACTTCACTGAAAATAAACACTGTTTCAAGGACACTTTAATAAGTTTGCAGGATAAGATGGATAAGATAAAGATAAGATTAGTATCGATAAATCGGTCAATCGAGTACAATGTATCCGTTTGAAGAGCAAGTCGATATGCTTCTTATTTATGGCGAATGCCGACAAAATTCTGTAAGGGCACAAAACCTTGTACGGTCAACGATATCCACATTGATCTCAGCCTTCGCGTCAAACATTTAAAAATGTGACTGATAAACTTAGGCAAACCGGTAGTTTAAGTGTTCGTAGTAGTGTACGCCAGAAACGCGTAACGAACGAAGAAATGGAAATCGGTGTGCTCGCAAATGTGTCTCGAGATCCTCACATTAGTTCGCGGCAAATTGAAAATTAATCTCGCATTAGCAGGAGCAGCGTAATTCGCATTTTGCACCGTCACAAATTTCACCCGTACCATGTTAGTCTTCGCCAAGAATTGCATGGGAACGACTTCACGAATCGCGTAGAGTTTTGTCGAATGGTTCAACGTCAGATTGAACATTCACAAACCATCGGAACGTTAATTTGCATAACATGCATTTATGGGAAACGCTAAATCCACGTTGGCTGCGGCAGGTTGAACACCAGAGACAATGGTCTGTGAATGTATAGTGCGGAATCATAGGTGCTAAAATTATTCGTCCTTTCTTTATGAATGGAAATTTGAATGGCAACATCTACAATAATTTTATCACGATACATTGGGTGTTTTGCTGGAAGAGTTGCCTTTACTTACACGACAAACCATGTGGTATCAACATGACGGATGTCCAGCACATTATTCATTGATTGCACGATGGCAACTCGACGAAAAATTTCGAAATCGTTGGCTCAACACCTTTAGACTTCTTTCTATGAGGAACATTGAAAGATAGTGTACAAAGAAGAACCAACTACACTTAACGACATGCAACAAAAAATTATTACAGCCGGTGCATCAATAAGTTCTGACGCTGTAAAACTTACAAGTCAATCAATCGAAAAAAGAATCCGAAGTTGCATTGATACTGATGGTCGTCATTTCGAACACTTACTATAAACGTAATAATTTTATTTACTACCGAAACTGTAAGTATTATCGGCTTTCTATACTTTCTATGACCTTCAATGACCTTATGTTATACGTCGTTGAACGCGTTTTAAGCTCCTCTTTCATGATACAGAAAAAAACATACCGATCCATTTTAAAAATGGATTTGACCATCAAATGTTCGAAGTACCTCCACCTGCAAATAAACTATTATCACTATCGGATGGCCCCTTTCGTACTGTGTAATTTCATTTCAGCAAATATTTCTGTGAACCTTATTGTTTCGAGGATATCCAAGGTGCTAATAGTTATTGATCCACCCTGTATACAGGGTGGACCATTTAACGTGACGACCCAATATATGTCCGTTGCCTTCAGAGTGACGAAAAAAATGTCAGGAAGTAATTTGATTGATTTTCAAGGGCTGATACAGTCATGAAAATTTTTGTTTGCCATGGTTATAGTTTTTGCGTTCTCGAGATCATCAATGTGGTTTTTAAACGGGAACATAATTTTTTTTAAATAAGACGTAGCTGATATTCAGACGAGTCCAACGCCGATGATACGGTGACCTTGAAATTATTTTTCACCAAAATATTTTGGGTTTGGTTGGGTTTTGCTTGGGTTGGTTTCGACACTCTAAAGGCAACGGAAATTTTTGGGATGGTCACGTTCAATATATATATATATATATATATATATATATATATATATATATATATATATATATTAGACATGTCCTTAAGAAGGGCAAAATCGAATTTTAATGGTCTTACCCCCCAAATTGGTTCGAAATAATTTTTTTTAAATGTCAGAATTTGTAAAATGTTTTCCCTCCATATTTACCCACTGCTAGGAAGCCTTACTTTTTCCCATAAGAAAAACATTGATTTTTCGTGATTTTTAATCTTTTTTTTACCGTTGCCCTAATTATCAGCTAAAAATTCGTCAATTCTCAGAAAATGTTGACAGTAATGTTACCTTTTTGTCGGATTTTTTGGACTTCGATACAAGCATTTTTGGGTTAGATCAATCACATCTTTATTCTCTGTATGTTGCGGAGAACGCGGAAAAAAGTCGAAAAACGTGACTTGGAGAGTTAAATATCGAAAGAATTCAATCGGAGTAGTCTTAAAACATACGGAATTATTTGTACAAAATAATTAATCACGTAAAAAAAAAATTCAAGGCCATCCCTGCAGGCAAATCGATTATGCCATGATTTAAAATTTTTCTGTTTTTCCTGCTTCACTTGCTGTTCGAGCACGTCGCACCCCCACAAAAACCAATTTCAAGAACCCGGCATCGCGTACGCATTCTGATTGTTTGTCCTGAATGTTTATTCGTATTATGTTTTGAAAATCGATTATAGTAATGAGAAAAAGTGCATTAAGATTTTTGATCATAAGTTAACGAGAGTTGGATGAAATGATCCAAAATAAACTATTTGAGATTTTAACTTCTATATTTAGACCTCTGAAAGATACTTTTCGACTTTTTTTTTTTCTATTTTCAGCGATTTCCGAGAATTTATCATCCTCAGCGAAAAGTATCCTATTTTTTTTTAACCTCTGTCATTTTATTCCTCCTATTTTTAGCTCTCAAAACGACGTTCTTCGACTTTTTTTTTGATTTTTTCCGCGTTCTTCGCAACATACAGAGAATTAAGATGTGATTGATCTAGCCCAAAAATGCTTGTATCGAATTCCAAAAAATCCAACAAAAAGGTAACATTACTGCACGGAGAAAAATACGGCCTTAAATTATAGCACTCGTTGCCAGAATTCTAATATTCCGTGCTAGAAAATATAACAGTTTACTGCCAGTTCGGAAATTCTAAGACTTGTTGTTATAGAAGCGTATCAATTATTCTCACACCGTATAGTAAAAATAATGCGTGCATATTACATTTGAAACTATTCTCGTATAGGCGCGAGTCCTATACGCTGTATAGTAAAAATTATGCGTGCTTTGTAAAATACGAACCTTTATTGCACGCTATATTTTCATATGGATTTTACTATACGTATAGCATGAATCTTCGTGTATGTATAGATTTCACTATACGCATAGCATTAATCTTCGGCGTATAGCGAAAAATATTACGAAGTTGATTAGTAAAATGTGACTCTTTATACCGTACTTTTTGTAGAATACTGGAAACTAATTGTTCCAATCATGTGGGCAAAATATTGTTTTGAATACTACGAAAAATCACAATATGCCGAATAAAATGTATTATTTGTATCAGTTTACGTGCCATATCGTAGGTTAAAATTAAAATTTCTTCATTATTACTATAGCATAATTACAATTTTTTTATTCCATTCAATACTTTTTGATATTTAATGATATTTTTTTTAGAAGCATAGTTTTAATTTTTAACTCCGAGGCCCCTGTTTTCTCCGTGTGTCAACATTTTCTGAGAAGTTACGATTCTTCAGCTGATGATTAGGGCAACGGTAAAAAAAGATAAAAAATCACGAAAAATCAATGCTTTTCTTATGGGAAAAAGTAAGGCTTCCTAGCGGTAGGTAAATGTAGAGGGAATTTCTTTAAAAAATTCTGACATTTTTTAAAAATTATTTCGAACCAATTTGGGGGATAAGACCATTAAAATTCGATTTTGCCCTTCTTAAGGACAGGTCTAATATATATATATATATATATATAATTGAATTGCCAATTTTTATCAATTTAATCCGGGAATGTTCTTAATTAATTAGTCTCAATTATTTCTTAGTTCGTTTATTTGAAAATAAAAAATAGATTTCAATTTTTTTAAATCCATTCGCAACGAATTATGGAATACAAAAACTGCAATTCGTTGATTGAAAGCAGTAGCAAAAAAATGAAGAATTCAACCGTATCCAACACCGAATGATTGCCCGTCGAATTATTAATGACATTTTCAAACGCATTACGTTAATCGGAAAAATGCTCAAACACAATTTATGGATTTTCGTATTTTCGATCAGAACTTCTCTCGATCCATCTCGAGTGTCCGATAAATCTCTCGAATTTCCACTCGTCCACTGGTCGGTTGCATAAATTCAGGTGAAGGAAAAAAGCAACGAGAAGAAAAACAAGAGTTGAGTTCGATCGCGAGAAATTTATTTGCCCGGCGACAATAAATCGCCAAGCGAGGAACCCTGAGAAATCCTCCGTCACGGTTTTGTCGCGGGTCGCGTATCGCGATTGTGCAGCACTCTTTTTTTCTCTCTCGTATTCCGAATTTAGACGGTGCCTCGTGTATTGTCTTTTTCCTCTTTCTGCGTTTTTTCGTTTTTTTTTCACCTCGAAGAGACTTTGTCAGTGCACCTAGCGAGGATATTGAATAAAGACGAAAAAGTATATACGAAAACGTAAAGAAAAAAAAAGCAATAATAACAGAAAATAAATCGGTAACTTTTCCGTGTCTTAGATCGATCGACTCGTCGATATTTCCAGAGTGCAAACTCGAAATATCCAGATTCGATATTTCCTTGAAATAGAAAAAAAATGCAAAATTCAGCAGCGATCTTTCCGTCTATTAAGGAGCGGATCGGGATAGTGTCGTTGATTGGTCGGTTCGCTTTTGCGGTTTCTCGGAGTCTTGAGCAGCGAGGCAACGAGTCGATGGCACCGTAGCGCAAGATCTCACTCTCGTTTTCACTGCTTTGTCGCGGTACATGTACGATGGTAACCTGTATGAGGGTTAACGTTCTGCGCTCTTGGCACATAGATTCGTGTCTCTGCAACCTGTGGCCGATTGCCGTTGCCATTCTGGAGGGGCCATCGATTACGTAATGCCATTACCAATGTGTGCCAATGATGCATACGCATGGCTCCATAAAAACACACACGCACACACACGCGCGCGCGCACAGAGAGAAGTGTATCGTGTCTACAAAAAACGCGCATGGTAAAAGAAAGTATAGTCGAATTCCCTATAGTTTATTGTTGCCGCGATCATAATATGGTCAACACAACTATAAGCGAAAAGTATACGTAAACATGCGACTTTTGTGGCGTGCTTGACTATCTAGTATCTCCAAAATTACTGTACACTACAGTAATTATACTATATTGTAAAATATAGTATAATTACTATACTATACTGTAAAATATAGTATAATTACTATACTATAACGTAAAAGGCTTTACAATATCGATATGTTTAATTCAGCTATCTCACAAAATCGGCGCACAAATACTAATGCTGCACTGATGTGAGAGCAAAGTACAAGGTATTTATGAAAGACACCCACGTCAAAAGAGGGGTAGTAAAATCTTGTATAGTTTATTGGCACCGTAATCATAATATCCTTAACACAACTATAAACGAAAAAAATATCTAAACATGCAACTTTGGTGGCGTGCTCGACTATCTATTATTGCCCCGAAAAACTACTAACTATTGTAAAAATATTAACTGAATTAACTATATCGATATTGTAGAGTCTTTCATAGTAGTTAATAGTTACTTCAGGGATACTAGATAAAAAAAACACGCTACCAAAACGGCATGATTAGATACACGCTCATAGTTGTGTTAACCATAGTATGATTGCGGTAGCAATAAGCTATATTAATTTTACTATGCCCACTTTTACCATGGGCGTTTTTTTAAATAAATACTATGGACATTTTTCTCAGTGCAAGTTTGGAATATTTATATCGTTGACATTAACACATGTTGAGTATAAACTGTTACAAGATCTTACGAAAAGTGACCATACGAACACGGTTATGGTATGGTGTTGAAGTTTGCATCGTTGGAAAGCAACGAAAGTTCTGTTTTACATTTTATTTTCCACATCCTTATTATTATAGGCGATCTTTTTTGATAGATTTTTATGCAGATCGCAAAATAAATATCTAAAAAATGGTTGAAGGATTTTTGTAGGCGAAATCTGCCAAAATATATTGAATTCACTGCAGTCCAACGATGCAAACTTCAGCATCGTGTTATGGTGATCTCAAAGTGAAGACGTAAATTTCTCTGATCGATATAGATATATTAGCGCATTCGCTTATCAACTTTTAGAATTCGATATTTTGAAAACTATTGGGCTGCGCCAAAAATCCATTTAAGCAGTGACATCTATTAACAAAAAGACGATCTGTGCAAAATTCCACCTATGTCAGAGGTAACAGCTATTTGGAATTGCAGCTGGAATTACTTTTATCCGTTATGCCAAATCTACGATCGAAATATCATAAGTACCCGGATGTGCCTGAAGTTTGCATCGTTGCTATCCAACGATTTCATTTTTTTTTTTAACTTTTTAATTTCCTACAATTTCTTACTCAGTTCGGCTCTAGTGACTAAAAAAACATGGTAAAATGAATTTAAAATATTTTCGACCATCCGGACCAACCCTTATAGGGGGGTGAAATTTGAAGAATTCTATCTCCCGCACGTTTGATATAATCGCTTTTTTTTTTGGCGTCGATGTAAGGTGGCATGAAAAGGGCCACGAAAAAAAAATCTCAACCCTTAAAATGTTGCGGAACGCAGTCATATAGGAGGGAGAACCTGGGGGTGAAATACGAAAACATTTTTTATTTCCGATGCATTCGACATAATCGTTTTTTTTATTGATGGAGCCTGTAGGGTGGCTCAAAAGACGCCTCCAATAAAAAAATCAACCCTCTAAATGTTCCGGAACGCAGTCATATTGGGGCGGAAGGAGGTGGGGGAAATTCCAAATTTTTTTATTTATTTCCGATGCATTCGACATAATCGATTTTTTTATTGATAGAGCCTGTAGGGTGGCTCAAAGGACGCAACGGAACATTAGGTTTGATTAGCGAAGTGCCAATTGATAAGGATTCAATTGGAAAGGGTATTACGTAAAAACCCTCAAAGGTATACGTTGGAACTCGGAAGAATGAGAGTATACAAAAAGTATATAAAATATAAGGTAAAAATTAAAAACTATATAAATTTGTACCTTGATGGATTTTTACTGTATAAAATAGTAAAAGTAGCATGGTAAAAATATATTGAGGTACAAATTTCTATAGTTTTTCATTTTTACCTTATATTTTATATTCTTTTTGTATGCTCTTATTCTTTTGAGAACACACACACACACACACACACACGCACGCACGCACGCACGCACGCAAGCACGCACGCACGCACGCACGCACGCACGCACGCACGCACGCACGCACGCACGCACGCACGCACGCACGCACGCACGCACGCAAGCACGCACGCACGCACGCACGCACGCACGCACGCACGCACGCACGCACGCACGCACACACACACACACACACACACACACACACACACACACACACACACACACACACACACACACACAAGCTCATTTTCGATATATTTACATCTATCTTGAGGGATAGAGGAGAGTAAACCGATAGAAAGCTACAGACGATGCTAAGAATGAAGCCTGTGACTGAACTATGTATATGCATAAAACACTTCGAGAAACTAATTGGGAAAATAGTAAACGAGGAAGCGAATGCGAGACGAAACGAAAGGCAAAGCAACAATAGAATATAAGTTAGCAAGAAAATTTTGTGAGGGGAAACATGTATGTAGGGGGGGGGGCCTACGTGTAAACACTCTGGAGGGGTATACCTGAAATAATGAATACTGCTACATCTATTTTTTCAGTATTGCATTTTTTATTCATTCAAATTTTAGAATTTCTTATGAGCTTACAAACACATACATTTGAAAACGTATTCAAAATTCTTCCCTATATGTATACGGAGGCTCTCCATATTTACATCCATCCCCTGAATATCGAATTATTCATTTCCACATACATTATGTGTTCAATTTCTTTTTCAATCAAATTTAAGATGTTTATATCAATCGTTTGAGAGTCACTGAATGATAATTCAGCTGGCTCGCGTTGCATGTCTGGTATCCTGCAAATGTACGAGGGAAAGAGAGAGGGAGAACAAGAAAGAGACCGTAGACCGTTGTAGACCGTACTTCTACAGGGAAAATAGGGTTGTTTTCTACCTTATTTTTGATTTTTCTTTTTTTTCAATAAACTCTAAGTGAAAAAAATGATCTTGGGCGGGACGCAAGCGACCTACGTTTGCGAATTGCGGGTTAACATTTTCTACGCAATCGGTCAGATTGAGTCGAGAAGTCTGACGATCTTGCGACAACGACGGAACCATAGCATTATTTATTTAACGATGATAACATCGGTGCTCCTACCGGTTCTCGGAGCACAAAATGCCACAAAATGCCATGAAAATCAGAAAATCTCGTGAAAATCACGAAATTTCATGAAAATCACCAAGTCTCATGAAAATCTAAAATTGTCACGAAAATCTCAAAATGTCACGAAAATCTCAAAATGTCACGAAAATATCATAATTGCATGAAAATAAAAAATTGGGGGTGTTTGGGTTGGTTTGGGTTATATCCCAAAGAAGCCTAAACAATCCTGAACAGACCTAAACAAACCTAAACAAACCTAAACAAACCTAAACAAACCTAAACAAACCTAAACAAACCTAAGCAAACCTAAACAAACCCCAGCACCCCCAATTTTTTATTTTCATGCAATTATGAGAGTTTCGTGACCATTTGAGATTTTCTCCCAAACAAACCCAAACAAGCCTAAACAAACCTAAACAGCCCTAAACAAACGTAAACAGACGTAAACAAACCTAAATAAACCTAAACAGCCTAAACAAACCTTAACAAACCTTAACAAACCTTAACAACCCTTAACAAACCTTAGCAAACCTTAACAAACCTTAACAAACCTAAGCAAACCTAAGCAAACCTAAACAAACCTAAACAAACCTGAACAAACCTGAACAAACCTGAACAAACCTGAACAAACCTGAACAAACCTGAACAAACCTGAACAAACCTGAACAAACCTGAACAAACCTGAACAAACCTGAACAAACCTGAACAAACCTGAACAAACCTGAACAAACCTGAACAAACCTGAACAAACCTGAACAAACCTGAACAAACCTGAACAAACCTGAACAAACCTGAACAAACCTGAACAAACCTGAACAAACCTGAACAAACCTGAACAAACCTGAACAAACCTGAACAAACCTGAACAAACCTAAACAAACCTTAACAAACCTTAACAAACCTAAACAGACCCAAACAGACCGGAACAGACCTAAACAAACCCAAACAACCCTAAACAAACCCAAACAGTCCCGATTTTTTATTTTCATGCAATTATGATATTTTCGTAACATTTTGAGATTTTCTCCCAAACAAACCCAAACAAACCTAAACAGCCCTAAACAAACGTAAACAAACGTAAACAAACCTAAACAAACCTAAACAAACCTAAACAGACCTTAACAAACCTTAACAAACCTTAACAAACCTTAACAAACCTAAACAAACCTAAACAGCCGTAAACAAACCTTAACAAACGTAAACAAACCCAAACAAACATAAACAAACCTAAACGGCCCTAAACAAACGTAAACACACCTAAATCTCATAATTGCATGAAAATAAAAAATTGGTTCTGGAAAATTGGAAATCTGTTCAGGTTTCTTTAAGCTTGTTTGGGATATAACCCAAACAAACCTGAACAGACCTAAACAAACCTAAACAAACCCAGACAAACCCCAGTACCCCCAATTTTTTATTTTCATGCAATTATGAGATTTTCGTGACCTTCTGAGATTTTCTCCCAAACAAACCTAAACAAACCTAAACAAACCTAAACAAACCTAAACAAACGTAAACAAACCTAAACAGCCCTAAACAAACGTGAACAGACGTAAACAAACCTAAACAGCCCTAAATAAACCTAAACAGCCCTAAAGAAGCCTAAACAAACCTTAACAAACCTTAACAAACCTTAACAAACCTTAACAAACCTTAACAAACCTTAACAAACCTAAACAAACCTAAACAAACCCGAACAAACCTAAACCAACCTAAACAGACCCAAACATCTCCGATTTTTTATTTTCATGCTATTATGATATTTTCGTAACATTTTGAGATTTTCTCCCAAACAAACCCAACAAACCTAAACAAACCTAAACAGCCCTAAACAAACGTAAACAAACCTTAACAAACCTTAACAAACCTTAACAAACCTTAACAAACCTAAACAAACCCAAACAAACATAAACCAACCTAAACAGACCCAAACAAACCCAAACATCCCCAATTTTTTTATTTTCATGCAATTATGATATTTTCGTAACATTTTGAGATTTTCTCCCAAACAAACCTAAACAAACCTAAACAGCCCTAAGCAAACGTAAACAAACCTTAACAAACCTTAACAAACCTTAACAAACCTTAACAAACCTTAACAAACCTTAACAAACCTTAACAAACCGTAACAAACCGTAACAAACCGTAACAAACCGTAACAAACCGTAACAAACCTTAACAAACCTTAACAAACCTTAACAAACCTTAACAAACCTTAACAAACCTTAACAAACCTTAACAAACCTAAACAAACCTAAACAAACCTAAACGGACGTTAACAAACCTTAGCGAACGTAAACAAACCCAAACAAAACCTGAACACACCCAAACAAACCCAACCCCCAAACCCCCCAAACCCAACCCCCAAACCCCCAACAAACAACCCCAAACAAACAAACCCAAACAAACCTGAAAACTTGAAAACCCCAAACAAACCTAAACAAACCTAAACAGACCTTGACAGACCTTAACAAACGTAAACGAACGTAAACAAACCTAAACAAACCTAAACAAACCTAAACAAACCTAAACAAACCTGAACAGCCCTAAACAAACCTAAACAACCGTAAACACACCTAAACAAACCTAAGGGGGGGGTGAAATTTATTAATTTCACCCCCCCCCCCATATGACTGCGTTCCGGAACATTTAGAGGGCTGATTTTTTTATTGGAGGCGTCGTTTTGAGCCACCCTGCAGGCTCCATCAATAAAAAAATCGATTATGTCGAATGCATCGGAAATAGAAAATGTTTCTGAATTTCATCCCCCCTTTCCCCCCCCCCCCCCATATGACTGCGTTCCGGATTATTTAGAGGGTTGATTTTTTTATTGGAGGCGTCTTTTGAGCCACCTTACAGGCTCCATCAATAAAAAAATCGATTATGTCGAATGCATCGGAAATAAATAAAAAAATTTCGAATTTCCCCCACCTCCTTCCGCCCCAATATGTCTGCGTTCCGGAACATTTAGAGGGTTGATTTTTTTATTGGAGGCGTCTTTTGAGCCACCCTACAGGCTCCATCAATAAAAAAATCGATTATGTCGAATGCATCGGAAATAAAAAATGTTTTCGTATTTCACCCCCCGGTTCTCCCTCCTATATGACTGCGTTCCGGAACATTTTGAGGGTTGAGATTTTTTTTCGTGGCCCTTTTCATGCCACCTTACATCGACGCCAAAAAAAAAAGCGATTATATCAAACGTGCGGGAGATAGAATTCTTCAAATTTCATCCCCCTATAAGGGTTGGTCCGGATGGTCGAAAATATTTTAAATTCATTTTACCATGTTTTTTTAGTCACTAGAGCCAAACTGAGCAAGAAATTGTAAGAAATTAAAAAGTTAAAAAAAAAAATGAAATCGTTGGATAGCAACGATGCAAACTTCAGGCACATGTACCCGGTAGAATAGTGGCAGCGTGCGTAAATATAGATAGATAGGTCGTAGGTTCGAATCTCCATGTAGGTGAAATATCTTCTTCGATAGGAATCATTTCAGGAGGTCAGGAAAGAAAAATCACCATAAACAATCGTCAGATAGTACTCGCAATTGAGAATTTTTGAATTTATGAAGTATTATATACATTTAGTAGACATACCATTCAATATAGTAAAAACCACTATTTTTTGATAGTGTAAGGAAATATCCATTTTATGAAAACCTACTATATTATATAGCATTGACACTCAACGTATGCTTAAAAGATTGTTGGTTTGCGGTTAACATATGCGCATAGTAAACATAACTGCTGAAATATTGTAAGCAGTACTATATATTCGGCAGTAACCATCACTACAAAATATTATTGTCCTCTCAGTGTAATATAAAATATGGTTGAAATATGGTTGAAGCTATTATACATTTCTCTCTGTGTTCCTTTTAATACTTCAAGGCAACCCTTAAAGGAATTTTTGGCGACGCGCAATAGTTTTTGCGTTTGGGTTTGTTTGGGTTCTTTTGTTTGAACGTTTGAAGAACGTAGCAGACATATATATATATATATATATATATAGTCGGCGCGTTAAAAATTTTTCCAAATTCAATACCTTGAAAACTATTGCGATTTGCTGAAAATCCCTTAAGGGGTTGTCTTAAAATATTAAAAGGGAGGTTTGTGAAAAATTTCAGCTCGACCGGTGGGGGGGGGGGGGGGGGGGGGGGGGGTCGGAACCTTATGCAATGATTTTTTTGCTTGCTCAAATTTCTTTTCTAGAAATGTAGCTATGAAAATCAGTCCACTATTTTCAAATAATACTCAATAAATATAAATTTCAATATACAGGGTTAGGCAAATAAAGTGTTACAGAGCAATAGCACTCAAACTATTCAGTGCTATTATTGAGAACTAAATACGTACATAGAAGAGCAGCGCCGCCTCGAAAGAGTTGCTCGAACGTGCACTGTGCT